>JANQBM010665481.1:0-15417 GCA_025594535.1 Erythroxylum domingense | reverse complement strand
AAGGAGCTTAAAAGAAATGAAAGGAAGGGCTTTAGAGAGATGTTAGAGACTCTCTCTCTCTTCTTTCTCAACGGTTATCCCTAATTTTCTAGTCGGATTATATCGATAAAGCTAACACTTAGTGTTCGTACAACTTGTTGTAACTGATTCTCTTTCAAATAGTGAAGCAGGCAAGGGCAAAATCCTTTAACCTTGCATATTGAAGTTACATATGTTGATTTATGCCCTACAATTAATCACTTTGGTTGTAATTTAGTGATAAACTATTTAACGATATTTTTTTATCTTGTACATGTTTAGATGTATATGATAAGGTTCATAGGATAATTGTACATTACAAATAAAATTATAATGAGATTATAATTATGAGATTCATATTGCATTTGTGTATTATTCTTAAATATTCCTAGTCATTGTTCTATTAAGATTGAATATTAATAGAACATAAAAAGGCTAGCACACATTTTTTGTTTTCCTTATGAAGGAAGTAGTCAATCTCATAGGCTAAAGCATAGAGATACTTCAACAAACGTGTGGATGCTTGCTAGAGAACAAGTTCACTGAATAAACCTGATATGAGGATTCCTTTTGAAACATTACTTGTATGTATATTGAATTCTCACCGTGATGATTGTATAAGTGACCCTTTGGCTTGAGGTTATCAAAATTATCTTGTATGGGTATTGCTATGTTTTGATACTACTTATGATCTATTTAATCGTACGTCATTTAATCGGTAGTCATTGGATGTAGTATGAACTATATGGAGATAATTGAGTGATCAAGATATGATTCATCACCCTAAAGTAATTAGGGAGAATGTTCCGTTGTTTTCGATTAGGATTGATTTGGGGAATTCTTGGCCAAGATGAAATGACGTTTTGTAAATAGTTTACAAATGTCATTAATTGAATCAATAACTAATGGAAGAGAACTAACATGATTAAACTCAAAATATAGTAGACATTAATTCCATGCTCTATATCTAATCGAAACATTGTATGATGGAATGATTGAATTATACGGAAAAATTATGCATGGAAAGGTTAGTCAAAACTACTTTGACATTCATAAATATTTGGATGGTCATGATGCGTTGCTAGACACCAATCTTGATATGTGATTATAAATTATTTAATTGGAGAATTAAAGATAAATTAAAAAGAGTTTTAATTTATCTAAAATTAAATTTTATAATCATTGCCAATATATTTGGGAACCTAATGAGTCTCACATATAGAATGAGTTGAAAAGAACAAAGTTAATTTAATAAAGTTGGACTTGATTGTAAAGTTTAAAGAACTTTATGATTAAATATAAGATATTTAATAAATAAGGATCAATATGAGATATTAAATCTTATATGGGCATAATTGGTATTCAATTAGAATTATTTGTAATTCTAATTAAAGTTTAATTGAAAATAGAATTTAATTTCAATTAAATTACTAAAAAGTCCAAAGTTTATTATCAATAAGCTTAAGCTCCATGGAGTCAGCACTTCTTGCGTAACTCTCTCTGTAAGAATTACAGAGTTATCTCAACCTATTCTGTGGATACCGTTAGAGGTCGGACACTTGTGTGGTTACGGTAATTGAGACAGATCGGTTCGGAAATGATTCGAGGGATATAACAAGATAAAGATCAAGCTTCGGAATAAGGTACGGATTAAATTTCCACTTTATTATGATTTGTGTTAATCATTTTATAAAATTAAATAGAACTTAATTTTCGAAAAATCAAAAGTCACGAAAAAATTTCGTGATTATCTCGCTACAGCTGGGATCGAATCTTAACTTGATTTTCCAACATGATGCAGTGATGGTAGTGATATTCTTGACTACTTTTATTTCACTATGCTTTGAAATGAAGTACAGGGTTACAAGTAGAAGTTTTTCTAAGTGCTTTCCAATCTGTGACTTTTTATAAAAAAAAAATTATAAGATTATGTTGTATTAGTAAGGGAGTACCAAAATTAGTAATGGTCCCAGTTTAGGGACCTACAATACCGGCATTACATATTAACACCCGAAGGATTTTAAATCCTTACAGAGATCAACACATACAAACTATTGCGCGAATGCTCAAGCTACATGGAAACACACCGAGCTAATGTGAGAGCTACTTCTGTCTTCCTTAGAAACTTTACTTACGCTTAACACTCTCAAATCATGCTTTCTTCCTCAACTATCATTTGCATGATTCTTTAGTCTTGGTTGTGGAATGGATAGTCTCTAAAGCAAGTCTTGATTCTTTAGTCTTGGTCTTCCTCAAGCCGTACATCGTAAATTTATTTCCTTTGAAGATAGTTTCTTCCCAACATGTTATGGATGGTTGCCCATAGCTTATAATTTACTCTTGTATAGATATCTTTAAGCAATTAACCAATTAAATCTACTATAATGTAGCTATATCTTGATTACAATCCCTCACAACGTTAAGAGCAAATAAATTGCTCCCTCACATTCTGTTTAATAACATGCATAATTGAATCATTGGACCTCCTTTGCTCTTGAAATCTTTTCTTGTTTTGATCTTTCAGTATCTCTTAAATGGTATTAGCCATAGCTACTAGATAAACCACCCAGCTAGGTTAGAAGACTCGGGTATAAGTGTTATGAGCTCATTTGTAGGATCACTTCCACAGACGGTTGATTGGGACATCTCTCCAATTCGCCTCTTTCCCTTTGCAAATGTTGGTGCCCTTCTTCGAAGAACCTATTTTGAAGAAGAGTGGTAGCCAACTCTGTCAAGGTACAAGGCTGGTTGAAATCTAAGTTAATCTACACCTAACTACGAATTTTAGTGATAATCTGTTGTTTGCTTTATTGCATAACGTAATAGCCTTATATATGTAGAGAAACATAAAAGTTCCACTTAAATTAGGACTCCTAGATGAACTTTTATTCAGGTCTTTTTTTATTAACATAACGATAACAAAAATTAGTGCAGAAATAATAAGGGAATAATAGGCTCTTACTAAAAATAAAATACTCCTCTTTATAAGCAGCTGTATCCGACTCCCATATTTGGCCGTTATACCTATTACTAAACTCGTTGAAGAGATGAAACATAACCAAGTTATATCTTTTTGACGAGAGATTGAGTCAATCATCACCTCAACCACAATTTTCTCCCCTCCTTACATAGGTTTTCCCTACAAATGCATCCATATCATTACTTGGCTTTCCATTAGTGAGCTTGTCCTCAAGCTCGAAGTTGCGGTAAGCCATCTTGAAGTGATCTTAGGTTTCCCATGTAGCTTCTACGCCAAATAACCTTCCCATTGTATCAAAAGTTCTCGATTGTCCCTATTCAGGCGAGTTATGATGACAACATGTGGCACGAGTATCACCCTATTATCTTTTAGTGGGGGCAGTGATGGTGCAGTTGCAGGTGGGTTGTCTTTAAATTCTTTCAACAAGGAGACGTGAAAAACATCATGTACGCTGCTATTGGGAGGTAATTTCAACTAATAAGCCACCTTTCCCACTTTGTGCAATACTTTGTAAAGCCCATAATAGTGAGGAGTAAGCCTGTGGAAGGACCAGAGGGCTGTTGGTTTACGTTTTTATAGCTGCAACTGTAGTTAAACCCATTCCTTGGGTTCAAATGTAGAACTATTACATCTGGTGGATGGAGCATCAGTAGTTAATAGGATTAAAGAAGAGCAAGAAAGATAAGAGAGGGGTGCGGCGATTGGGGCTTGCCCAAGGCCTTACCCCATTAGGGGCTCACTTTTGCTTTTTGTAACATTCCAACGTTATTATTTTAATTATTAGAGGTTATTAAACGCTATTTAATGGTTGTAGAAGGGGACAGGTAATTTTGAGTTGAGATAATGCCTATATTATTATATAATTTTTTTTGTTTCCAAGATTAATGTTAATTTCTAATCAAATCTAAGATATTTCAACTCAAAATTTACAGTAAATAATTTTCATAATTATGACTTCTAACTTTTGAGTGATAATTTAAAAGTAAAGTTTTAAAATTTTTTTATTTATTTTTAGCATATTAAATATTTGAATATATTATACTTAATTTGTAATTTTTCATTCACAAGGACACTAAATTAATGTTTTAAATCAAAACATTAATATTCAATGATATTGTGTTTATTGTGTTTCTTCTTTTCTAGATTACTTATTATTTATAACAAATATAATTAAATATTAATAAATAATTTAATTTTGATAATTCTAATTTTCATTTTACTTGTGACTGTAGCATCAATTGAGAGAAAATTTTTCAAATTTAAAATTATTGAAAACCTACTTAAAATCATCAATGTTGTAGAAAAGGTTGAATGATTTATTATTTTATGTATCGAGAAGAATATCTTGAACAATATTGATCTTAATAATATTATTAACAAATTTATATTTAAAAATGCAAAGAGATATTTTTTGTTAAATCATTATTATCTGTGTGTTTATTAGTACAATTCTCCTAATATTTTATAGTCTAATATTATTGTCTGATTGTTACTACTACTATTTTTAATAATTTTATTGTCATCATTTGTAAGATAGAACTTACTACTACGACCACGAAGAACCGGGTGAGATGCAGATTTTAATTAGTCATCTGAAATACCAAATAGATAAGGTTGGGCTGCCTAGATATTTAGCCGAAAGCCAAAGATATTTTGAGCTGGTCCCAATTTTCCGTGCCAATAGTGGAAGAATGATTAATGATCAGGTAGCTATACCTGCCAACCAACAATCATAGCCTAAGAAAATATCTTCAAACCTATTCCTATTATGGACTGGTCTTTAACTATTACTTGACACAGGCAAAGGAGGGAGATATACATATAATTATACAGCAGGAAGAAGGAGAAAGAGCGTCATCAGAAATGGAGTGCTGCAGGACGCCTAACAGGAGTGACATTCACTTGTCAGTCGAGGAAGAGGCTAAAATAGAGGTGGAAATAAGAGAGCACTTTGATGGAATTGCTCCTAAACGTCATACTAAGCCTCAACGAAGTGAGTATTCTGCTAACTACGTGGATGTTTTTCCCTCATCAAATGCTCTTGGAAATAGCAACAATCCCATTCCTGAACATCTCGAGTTTCAGCGTCTCCAAAATGATCCCTTTGAGGTTGGTGTACTTGTTAATTTCTTTACTAGTTTACAAGCTCAAAGCCAGCATGTCCTATCTTTTCTGTGGACGATCGTGGTTTAAGATTAAGAGCAGTTCAGAACACAAAAGACTTTGCTTTAACCTCATGCAATTTGACTAAAATAAGTCTATTGCTTGGAAGGCAATTATCCTAACCGTTGGACTATAATTACCCAATCAATATCTCCTACTATGATTAATGCTTATTTTTGTTTAATTATACCAAAATTTAGAAATTAAACTCTAATGGAAGTGAAGAGGCAGAGGAGTTTGTGGAGACAGAGTATTACAAGGATCTTAACAGCATTGACAAGCAACACCACACGGTATTCCTTCAAAATAGATGACTTTTCATATCGTGCAACGTTCAAAAATTTGTTATCAGAAGTTATGGTTGTTAAATTAATTTTAATGAAATTTTGTTCCCATTTCTTCCAGACAGGAACAGGGTTTATTAAAACAGAGAACGCAAATGGGAAGTGCTTCAGCCTCACGCCTGATACTGTGACCGATTCCCATGCTTCTTGCAAAGGAAACCCAGCGACAAATGACTGGATTCCAGCTCCCACTGACATGGTACACCATCTCACCATAACTTAATCTTTGCTTTTGCTTCACGTCCTTTCAATGCATATATCATTTCTTACACTGCCTAACTTGGCAGCCGGACTTTTTCTTGTTTCAGCAAACTTTTGCTTCTGACAAGCCCAACAGGAGTGACATTTGAGCAACGATATCCGCTATTGTTTCAACTTTCTACATTTCATTTGCTACGGACTAAGTTTCCTCTTGTCATTTGCAATTAATGTTGTTTCCTGGATGTTGAGCATTATCTTACCCTTGGTCATTTCTTTTCTGAATGGTAATTAAGGCGTCTGAAAGATGTTATATTTGATTCTGCAGAAATTTTGTGCCTTAATTATATGTGAAATGTAGAATGACCAAGCAAATATATGCATCTCGTCAGAGAAGGAAAAAAATGCGTATGGACATCTAAGAAAGCTAATAGTTCTTTTGGAATGTGAGTCCGTGAGGCGACAACTTAACAAAGTTGGAAGATGGCCAAGCATAAATCATAACCGAAGAATGGCCTTAGGAACCTCACTGTTGTTTAAAACCTCATTGGAGCACATATAATGTTATGTACAATGTCACAGCTTGACAACCAACTCTCAAATAGAAATACAGAGCAGAAGCCTTTTCTAATCCTAAACTAATTAGCAATATAGCAGTCTCAAGGCCCTTACTTGTAGTTAGTGAGTACAAATTTGTAGACAGAATAAAATCCAAAGCAGAAACAATATGCATAAAGAGCAATAAGAAGTATGGGTTTACGTTCAATTGACTGATTGTATTTTAATGACATAATTATTTAAAGATTTTTTTATAGATTTTTTTATCTTATACATATTTAAAATTTTTGACAAAATCCATGGAACAAATATACATTGCAAATGAAATAATGGTGACATTCATATTATATTTAGATATTATCTTTAAATATTTCTAGATATTCTTTTATTAAGACTGGACATTAATTAGTATTAATGAAAGAAGTATTCAATCTTGTAGATTAAAGTATGGAGAAACTTAAATAAACATGTAGATGCTTGTAAGAAAATGACTTCACTAAACTGAACGTATATGATAAGTTCATTAAAAATATTACTTAATATGTTTGTGAAAATTTTTATTATAATGACTGTATAAGTGATTCTTTGACTTGAGATATCCAAAGTATCTCATGTAGGAATTGTTATACTTTGAAACTACTTATGACCTACTTTAGTCAAGAATAACTAAGTCGGTAGTCGTTTGATATAGCATAAGTTATATGGAGGTAGCTAAGTGGTTAATATAGGATTCATCTATCTAAAGTGATTATAAAGAATATTTTGTTGTTCTCGAATAATATTGATTTAGAAAATCCTTATTCAAGGTGAAATGACATTTTGTAAAATAGTTTACAAATGTTATTAATGAGATCAATGACTAATAGTGGATAATTATCATGATTGGATTCAAATAAAGTAGACATGAATTGCATGCTTTATTTTTAATCGAATCATGATATGATGAAAGGATTAAATTATATAAAAAAAGTATACACGAAAAGGATAGTCAAAACCACTTTGATAATCCTAAATATTTTTGTCATCATGATGCATTGCCAGACGTCAAACTTGATCAATAAATATAAATTATGTAATTAAAGAATTAAAGATAATTAAAAGAATTTAATTTATGTAATCCTAAATATATTTTAGGGTTATAATTTATACTTATTTCCAATATACTTAGGAACTTAATAAGTCACACATAACAAAATAGGTTAAAGAGAGAGAAAGTATTTTAATCAGGTTAGAATCGATAGTTAATTTTCAGAAATTTTATGATTAAATATATGAAATTTAATAAATAAGGAATAATATTAAGTATTTGATTTTATTTGAGCACAATTGGTATTTAATTTTAATTAATTATAATTTTAATTAAAGTTTAATTGAACTTAAAATTTTCTTTCACTTAATTTGATAAAATGTTCAAATCATATTATAAAATTTAAGGGAGTTGCACTTCTTGTCTAACCCTCTCCACAACAGTTACAAGGTTCTTTCAACAATGTTATGTAGATATCGTTACATGATAGACACTTGTATGATTTTAATGGTCAAAATGAGCTAATTTCAAAAATAGTTTGAGGAAAATGACAAGAAAAAATGACAGCGTGTCGTAACGCTAGTCAAAATACTACTATTATAGTAGTGGTGAGTCTAGGTCGATCCTATAGAGAGAGCTTGTAAAGTTATTGAAATGAAATTAAATGGTGTTTAGGTTAGTGAGTTTGTTAGTTTATCAAACAAGAAAATAAAATGAAACTAAACTGACAAAAGAAAATTAAAAAAAACATGCAAAAATGATGAAAGTGGTGAATTTGTTACGAGTCCAGTTCTTTGGTTCAATCTTAGCCTATACCCTAATTAAACATATTTTGATGATTTGTTGTTCTCAAACCTCTCCTATAAACTATTAATCGCAAGTTAATCTATTAACTTGAGTTTTCTCTTAGGTTATGCTTAATCAATATACGATCGTTAATTAAACCTATCAACCGAATAACGTAAGATACGATCTCTATATTCAATTGGGCAACCACATTATGAATTAGGAAAATTGATTATCAAGGCAACAACTACATACGATGCGTCATTTAACCTAGGTTATGTTTTCCTTAATGATTGCAAACCATTAGCCGTTACAAATGAATTTCAACATAACAATTACGGATTACATTGAATATTCTAGCAATGGGTTCGTAATAAAACGATCCAATTGAAATTATCTTTTCACAATTCCCAAATCCATACACATCGAATAACATAATCAATTTTTAAAAAGAGAAAGAAATAATAAATACAAGAAAGGAATGCTAAACCGGGTTGTTGGCATCAATGTTGCCTTCGAACTGGCGTGGAAAGTTACCCTTCCATGAGTCTTTCACGGTGGAGAGTTTCCATCACCCTTTTCATGCTCTCCTGAAGCTCTCTCTCCTTTCATCCAAAAACACCAAAAACTTTCATAAAACTTCTCTGCCATCACATGTCTATTTATATTAAAAACTAGGGTTTCAGGCAATATATGTGTGAAAGTCAGGGTCATGACATGTTGAATCATGGCTAGACTTGCATTCTCAAGACTTTACTTGATTTTCTACAATTTATACTCTTCATCTTCATGCATTTTCTTGTCTCCTCTTGCTCTAATCCTTCTTCTTCTTGTTCCATGGAGACAAAAGATTGTGAATCTTCAAAAAATGGCTCAAATGTAGTGCTTTTGACTCACTTTAGCTCTTTTACTTCCGAATTGTGTCTAAAACCACATATGAATAAATTCATATGTGTTAAGCACTTTCCTAGCAATATTCACTAAGTGTTATTGAATAAATTCATCATTAATTAAGCACATATCATACCCATATGCCTTGATCAAGTAAATAATGAAATTAAAAGAGTTAACTTTACCAAGATGTAGTTTATGCTTTGAAAAATCTATTTGAGGAAGTCTTAGTCATAAAATTCAATGATAACTTGGAACTGGTAAAGGATAAGGTATAAATAACTTATTTTTAAAAGCCTCCTAACCTGAAACCTAAAGAGAATTGGCAGCTAATAGGAAGAACATTCAAAACAGTTAGTTACTGGGAACTGATGCAAGAGGAAGAACACTTAGAGCAAAAGGTAGAAACACCTCATCTTACACCCAAAAATTCCAATTCAATGGAACCAAATCCAACTTTAGAAAATGTTGATCCTTGTTCCTTAAAGCAGAACTTTGAGAGCTTACCATTGAGTTGCAATCTTGTTGATGATATGGAAGCCATAATCAATACTTCACCATTGACCCTCACTCCTAGTAATTCTCTAAATTCAACCCCAAAAAAATAGATCAAAATCAACCACCTACTACCATAACTCCTACTCAACAATTTAACCTCACTTATGGCATGTATATCTTTACCACTCAAGAGAACAATAGTCATAATAGGAAAGATACAACTCCTAAAGAGATATTTCATGTTGTCATTAGAAGGGAATTAGGTAGAAAGAAGAATCAAGTTTCCTCTGCTCAAAAAGCATGATTTAGAATATAAGGGTTTGAATTCCCCCTCTAAGTAACAAATTGTTAAAAACTTTATTATTGAGAATAAACTCATTTTATTGGGAATTTCAAAAACCAGATTGAAAAAGAATCACTGCAGTATTCTAGCTATGTTCCCAAAATGCTAGAAAGCTATTTCTAATAAAAAATTTCACCCATATGGGAGAATTCTAGTCCTGTACAACAATGAAAAAATGGAGGTGAACAATTATATTATTTATGATCAGCTGATTCACTTGAAAGAAAAAGTTACATGCTTAAACATGTGTCTTGATATTTAAATCATCTATGCTCTCAACCATAATTATTAAAGATTATCCTTATAGCATAAACTCTCTAAACTCTCTTAGGGCCCATCACTTCATGGCTATTGCTAGGAGATTTCAATTCCATAATTTACCTTGATGAGGTAGATGGTTGCTATTTTAGTAAGCTTTTATATGAAGATTTAAAAAATTGCTTGAATAATGTTGAAGTAATAAACTTAACCAATTGTGGCAATTTCTATACTTGAAGAAATAAACACAAGGACAAGACCTTCTTGAGAAAAAAATTGGATAAAACCCTCTCTAATCTCTCATAGTTGTAACAATTTCTTAATTCAAATGTTTTCTTTCGTATTCTTAGGCATTTCTGATCACTTTTTTGTAATCATATCTTTTGATTCAATACAACCTTATATTAGATACCCCTTTCATTTTAACAACTTCCTAATGAAAATTCCAGGTTTAGAGGCACAAAAAAATTTCAATGCTCAAATAAATTAAGCTGCATTCGTGAGGAAATCAATTCTTTAAACAAAGCAAATGTTGGAAACCTACATCATCTCCTAAATAATGCAAAATCAAGTATTGATTGAATAATTTCATTTAAGAAGATAACTTTGATTACTCACTCTGGAAGTAAAGACCTAGAACTAAATGGTTGCAAAATGGAGATAAAATCACTTATTTTATATATTACAAGGCTTCACACTTAATTTGAATTCATCTCTGAGGCTAAAAATTGTTTTACTCTACTACTTGAAACCTACTCATTAGCTACTTCAACATTTAGACTTATAGAACAAATTGTCTAACACAAACTAAATGCAATTGAAAAGGAAGTTCTTTCTTTTCCTATCTCAACAATTGAGATTGAAAAAGCCATCAAGCTCTAGCTTAATGTAAAGCTCCTAGTCCTAAGGGAATTAAAATTATATTTTTTATAGAAAATTGGGTGTCATGAGGAAAACAATTTTTGAAGTAGTTCGGGAGTTTTCTAATAACAAAAAAATTGTCAAAGAGCTCAATAACATATTCACCACTTTGATTCCTAAAGGCAAGAAACATAAGTCCCTAAGAGACTTCAGGCTTATCTCTTGTTGTTCCTATATATATAAGATCATCTCCAAGGTGATTATTGAAAGATTGAATCTATACTTCCTAGTTTGATTGATCCCATTCAATGTACATACATTCAAAGAGGCATATAGGAGACAACATATCTATAACATAAGAGTTATTCAAGCAATACATCAGGAGAAATATTTGTAAAAATTGTGCTTTCAGAAATGATTTTTTGAAAGCTTATGATTATGTTCATCGAAATTTCTTCCTCAACACCTTAAGGGCTTTTATTGGAATTTTTTCCTCAAAACCTTAAGGGCATTTTGCTTCCCTAATATTTTAATTAAATCAATTTCTAAGTGTACCAATTCAATTTCATACAAAATCCTAGTTAATGGGTAAGCTACTAGGTCAATTCTTATAGTTAGAGGTTTTGGGCAAAGGGACCTATTTTCCCATACCTGTTCTCCTTGGTATCTGAAGTTCTCACAAGGCTTCTCATAAGAATCGGAATCAGAAATTCAATATTAAAATTTCATTCAAACTTAACATTGTAAGTATTAGTTTTTGATGATGTTTTTATATTCTCCAAAATAAATATCAAAGCAGTCTGAACATTATTAAAAACATTAAAAATATTTAAAAAAGCTCACTGTATTAGTCATCAACAATGAAAAATTGGTAATGCTATCATCTGTAACCAAATTAATACCAACTCTAATAATGAAGACCTTTATAGAAGTATTGAATCAACAGTTGATTGTTTATTTTGGTGATGGGAGTAGCTAGCACAAAACTTCTTAAATCTTTCCCATTATTCATATAGAGTCTCACCCGTGTGTTTTTGGATGCCATAAATTTCTTTTTTTAATATTGGTAGCTCTTGAAGCTGGAAAATATTTTTCAAAGAATAGTCTCTTCATTTTAGCCCATGTCTGCACATGTTCACCAGCAGAGTAATACAACCAATCTTGAGTATCATCTTTGAGAGAAAATGGGAAGGCTCTTAATTTGATTTGCTCCTCAATTACATTAGTAGGCTTCATACCCATATAAACTACATCAAATTTCTTCAAATGCTTGTAAGAATCCTCTCTTTGTAGACCTCGAAAAATTGGCAATAAATGAATCAGTCCCGACTTCAATTCAAAGGTATTGTTGTCCCCCAAATTCAAAAAATTGATGCAATGGGACTATTGAGCGTCCGTAGGGGTAGCTAATTCATGAAGGCTGCAATTTGCAGCCATTTTTCTTTCTTCTGAACTTGTTGTCTCTGTTTTGTTTGCTTCCGTAACTTCTTGGCTGTGTTTTCTATATCTGAATCAAATAGTAGATGTTGTTTTGTCTACTCGTGTAACATACATATACCGTCAAGAAATCCACAGAAACGATCCTAAAATTTAGTAATGCTATCATCTCCAACCAAATTAATACTAACTCTAATAATGAAATATGTAGTTAGTGAAGAGTAGAGATTGTTCCCACGAGGAATCTTTTGGTAAGTGTTTCACAAGTTAAAACTAAAACAAATTGGGGGGGTTGAATTAACGTGATTTAGAAAATTAAAAATGACAAATTAGAAATAAACACAAATAATCAGATATGGAAAATAATTAACAAACCTTGGTTTCGGGTCACCTACGTTATCAAACTAGTAAGGATCATCGATATCAAATTAAGTTCATTAAAAAATACTCATTGAATGATGTTTTCTCTTAGGATTAAATGAATAGAAACATGTATTCTAATCACTCTTATTAACCAATAACTTAGATACGATCTTAAAGTTTGATTAATTAATAGCTTTAAGAACCAAGAGAATTAGTGAGCAAGACAATACACAAATGATATGTATTTAGTCTAGATAAATATCTTTCTTATAATTTCCAATCCCTAATATAAAAGATGGTAATCCTATTTGCCACTTAGGATTAGCAAAACTTAATGTCAAATCCTACTAATTTGGATGTAAATTAAATCAATGGATTCCTAGTTGTGCATCTTAGAGATCAATCAATTCAATAATGAAAAGTAATACAAAAGACATTTAATATTAGTCAATGAAATAAACTTTATTCAAAAAATCTCACACATACTAGATGATAACATTGGTTTTATTTAGCTACTTATAATAGTGATGAAACTTGACAAAAAAATAGCTAAACATCTAGTCTCCATCTATGTCTTTTTCTAGAAAGAAACGAAAAACTCCCAAAAAGCCAAACAAAAACATGAAAGATAAGATGTCTATAAAGATTTTCTTCCTCCCTTCTCAAAGTTATTTTATCAGATACACTTCGCCCCAAAATCAGGTAGTAGATTCCCACATAAAGAAAACAACTTGATTCCCAAAATATTTAGAATTCTAAGTCTGTTGAATCTGTTTTCAAATCAGATTCTATTGATAAACTTTTTCTTTGCTTGTGCCTAAGCTTAGTCAAAAACTATTATACCAATTGGAAATTTGAATTGCCTTTTCTTTTCTTTTTGCATTTTTTGATTCAAATTAATCTCCTATGTGTTGAAAATCACTTGATAATAATTAAGAAACAAGTCCATTAATTTTAAATAAAAACTTCAACGCATTAAATAGATTTATATCCAAAGTTAGCCCAAAAATAATAACTTATAAAAAATCCAACTTCTTTATCCCTACAAATGCCCCCTACTTCTCCACTAGAATCTTTACAATCACAATTTTTGAGGTATTTCATTTACCTGTCAAATATGGAGTTCTTATCTCATCTATTAAGCTTATTTTCTCTAACTTCAAGTGCCTTATATAGAAAAATTTATAAGCAGAATGGAGATCTAAAGATCCAAACCTCTATCTCTAGCAGGCAAATTCTAATTGATAAACTCACTATTATCTGCACTTGAAAACTACTAGGCCTTACATATAGTGTTTCCTAAAGTAGTGACTAAAGAAATTGAGAAACTTTTCAGGAACTTTCTCTAGAATGCAAATGATACAGGTAGCTACCAATTTAGATGGTTTGAGGTGTGCATGCCTAAGAAATTGGTGGATTAGGTATTCTTCCAATCAAAATGCTCAATTCTACCCTTCTTGTAAAGAGGCTTCGGAGATTACTATCAGATAAACATTCGTTATGGGTTAAATGGATGCATACATACTACGTAAAGGGTTAGTGCTTATAAAGTGTGAAAAATCCAATTAATGCTTCATCACTCATAAACTCTTTGCTAAAGGTAAGGTTCACTATCAAAGATTCCTACAAATACATAGTAAATTATGGTAGAATCACTTCCTTTTGACATGATCACTAGACCTAGTTTGATCTTCTAACTATTATTACTAAAGCAAATCCTTTGCATGTAGCTTTATCCTTTGACATTATAGTTAATGAAGCTATGCCTATTACGAATTTTTTATTTTATCTCCATCATCTACATTAATTGGTTTCCTTTCAAATGTTGTACTTAACAATTCAAACAAAGATGAAATCCAATGGTTGCACACACCTCTGGTACTTTGTTTAATGCATCATATTGGTCCCTTTTTAGAAATTCAAATCAAACAGTCCTTTTGGCACACATTCACATAGAATATGCCCAAATCTCCTTATACCTCAATCACCTTATAGCTAGTAATTAGAAATAAACTTTTTATAATTGAAAAGTTAGCAAACTTCTTTGCTTTGTCAAATTGGTTCATTTTATGCAAGTCTTTAACTGAAAATATAGAATACATTTTCATTCAATGCCAACATAGTCAATAAATTTTAAAGGTAATCATTCAAATTTGTCACCTAACTAGCCCACTAGATTATTAGCTAGATATCATCAAATGGTGTAGTGAGGTTCAAATTAAGGGAATCTATAAGTGTTTAAAGTTTCTTTTAACTACCAAAATACTATTTGAAAGAAATAAATAACTATATACTTTGTGATTCTTTTAACACCAAAAAAACTTCTTTGCAAGTGTTATGTACTAAAATTAGATAACATTTTTTGCATATAAGGACAGTTATTGCTTTAGCAATAATTACAACTCACTTAGAAAATGAACTAGCTCCTTAATTCTAAGTTGTAACCATTTGTGATTCCTAATCTCATTGATGTAATAGCAATCTAGTCCTTGATTATATAGTTTTGTACAAAATTTTATCAACATTTGCCTTATCATATTAATATGTTCTTTCTTTCTTTAAGGAAAAATGCTAATGGAATTTAGGAGTCATTTCCCTTATGAAGCATACAATACTTGTAACATCCCGTTTCCAGAGAACGGGTCGGACCAAAGAAACGGGTCCAGATGTGGTAAATTACCACATCACATGC
>JANQBM010664942.1:0-15423 GCA_025594535.1 Erythroxylum domingense | reverse complement strand
TGTTTGTTGTTGCAAAATAGCCATAAGGATAGGTTTTGAGTGTTCTGATTTTTGAGTCCAAATTCTGGACTGATGTGTACTGAATTGGGTTGAACAGTCTTCTGGAAAAATGTAGAGGATTTTCATATTTTTCCATTGATGTATCATATACTGATTTTGTATGTGGGAGTTAAAAGATGTGGGAAGTTGAAGTTTGCTGCAGATGTTGTTGAATGATTTGCGTTTGCTGTGCTTTGAAGCCAATTTCTGGGCTGATATGGATTAAATTGGATTAGGTAGTCTTCTGAAAAGTTATATAGGGTTTACATACCTTTCCAATGAAGTGCCATGTGCTGTTTTTGGATGTGGGAGTTGAAAGATAGGATTGTTGAATTTTTCATCAGTTGCTGTCAAATTTTAAATTTTCTGGGCAGAAACTTGAGTGAATTTTTGACCCACATAGAGTTTGAAAATTGTTCTTAGAGTCTACATGGAAGATGTATATTTTCTTGTTATCTTTTAGATGATATGAAGAATGAGATTTTTGGACCTTAGGGTGGAAAGTTATTGTGTTTAGAGTCCCTGCTGCTATTAAAGTGTTCTCCATTTTCTTTGTTTAGGCAGACTTTTTGCCGTGGATTTGAATTCTCTTAGATACCAAATTGGTTTTTGAATCCTTCAGGAATGTTATAGAGTTTTCTTTTATCTTTCTATTGATACCAAATTTGTAATTTGTGGAGTTTTGAGTAAGAAGATAGGAATTTTTGAAGATTTCTGCTGTCTGAGGGACTGGCCTCGCGGCCCCTTGCGAGTGCGAGACGGTCGCAAGAGCGAGCCCGTCCTGGGTCCTCGCAGTGCGAGCCCCTCGCGAGCTCGAGACGGTCGCGAGAGCGAGACAAGCCCAGACTTGGGGTCCCTCGCGGCATAAACGCCTCGCAGTGGCGAGGGAGAGCATCCAGTGCGGGCCTCGCGACCCGCACTTGCGGGTGCAAAAGTTGCGATCATTCCAGAGAACGATCGCAACTTGCTCAATCAGATTTTTCTTTTCTTTTTTGATTTTTCAAAGGGCCTCTTTTTGATTTTTTTTACCAAATTAAATATTCTTGGAATATTTTTGGACATGGAAATATTTTTATAAATAGGGGGAAATTATTTTTACCCTTCCTATGAATTTTAAATTATCTGAAATTCATTGTTAGCTATTTGTAATAAATCATTGTTATCTATTAAGTAGTGTACTAAATGTTTTTTTGAAATTTTTTTTCTTGATTGACCTATTTTATTGTCTATGCTTGTTTTACGATCCCACCACGCATTTTTCCCGGGGTCAACACTTATTGAATTTTCTTATGATCTACCTCTATTTTTGTTTGGAGGTAAATTAAATGAGTTTAATTGTTTTAAGTCTCCACTGGTGGGGAATCCCTCCCTCGTGGGAAGAGCGTCCAGATGTCACGTAGGACGTCGGGCCCATGACCCGCCTGAGGAGGGGTTCCAACAACATGTCTTGGCCTTGACTTTCAAATATATGCTCCCTAAAATCCTAGTTTTTAATATAAATAGACATATGACGAGATAGAGGTTTACAAAAGTTTTGGGTGTTTTCAGCTAAAAGGAGAGCTTCTTTAGGAGAGCATGAAGAGGGTGATGGAAGATCTACACCATGAAAGACTTACGGAGGGGTAGCTTTCTGACACCGGTTCGAAGGCCATATCGATGTCAACAAACCAGTTAAGCATTCCTTCCTTGTATTTGTTGTTTCTTTCTCTCTTTAGAAATTAATAATGTTGTCCAATGTTTATGGATTTGGGTACGCATTCATTGGATCATTTTATTACAAACCCATTGGTAGAATATTCAATGCAATTTGTAATTGTTATGTTGAAATTCATTTGTAGAGAATAATGGTTTGTAATCATTAGGGATAATGTAAACTAGGTTAAATGATGCATCGTATATAGTTGTTGCCTTGATTAATCAGTTTTTATAATTCATAATGCGGTTTCCCAATTGAATTAAGAGATTGTATCCTAAGTTATTTGGTGGCTAGGTTTAATTAACAATCATATCTTGATTAAACATAACCTAAGAGAAGGCTCAGGTTAATGGATTAACCTACGATTAATAGTTTCTAGGAGAGGTTTAAGAACATCAAATTGTCGAAATATGTTTAATTATGGTATAGCCCGAGATTGAACTAAAAAAGCAGACTCCTAATGAATTCACCACTTTCATCATTTTTGCATGTTTTTTTCTAAATTGCTTTTGTTAGTTTAGCTTCATTTTATTTTCTTGTTTGATAGACCAACCAACGTCGCTTAACCTAAACACCATTTAATTTCATTTCATAAACCTTACATACACTCTTTATGGGATCGACCACTACTATAGTAATAATCTAGCTTATTTTGACTAGCGTTACACGTGCTACAAATTTTGACATCGTTGATGGGGAGTGCGGTGTTTTTTTTTTTTAATTACTTTGTGTATATATTTGTTCGTAATTGATGTGTTTTCAGTTATTTCATGATCTCTTCATTTTTTTTGTTTAGTGTTTGTGATTGTATAAAAAAGAAATAAAAAGAAAGTTGTCATGGACGAAAGTAATTTCTTTTATAACACTTATTCTCAATCCTATAACAATAGTTGGACTGATCAACCTAACTTTAGTTATGAGCAGGATGATCAACATAATTACTTCTACGAAAGTTTCTAGGATGCACAACAATTCCAGTACAAACTAGAAGTTTCTTATCACGATTCACACCTCTGGAAGAATTGATTAATTTTATGATTGCTAATACTTTACAATTCCAGCAAGATGTACAACAATAATTCCAGCAGTTCCAATAGGATATACAGCAGTAGCTTCAACATGGTATACAACAATTAAGGCAGGATACAATGTCTAAACTCCACAATATGGCAAGCTAAATGGGTAGGATGGTAGCGAGGATTGAACACCTAGAATCACAAATGGAAGAGGAGCAGCCATATCAACTCGAGTTATACCTAATGGATGTTAGCGCAGAAGCCTTACAAAGTGATGAGGAGCTTGAGAATCTTGAGTGCACTACTTAAGGAATTGCTTATGCCGAAGAGATAAAGAAAGAGCTTGAAGCAGAAATAGATATATCTTTTAGCTCGGAGGTAAATACTGAGTTTCAAATTATTGATAAGACTAACTCTTTACTTTTAACTAGCAGGCTAGAGAAATTGAATGAAGAAGAAAAAGGCGAAGAGACATTCGGGGTCTTTCCTGATATCATGGACTCAGTAACAATTAAGAATCTAAAGAAAGGGATCGTGCTGATAAAGTTAGATTATCAACCAAAACCCTATCCTGAAGAACTCATGTGGAGGAACTACGTGCATGTGACACCTGAAGATCATAATTTTGTCACGTGAGGAAAGTATGGATTCAGTCCAGTGACACTAAACAAAAGTGCTTCTTAGGAGGCAACCTAAGGGAAATAAATTTCTTTTCCTTTACATTTATGCATTAGTTTTTATACACACGTGTGCTTTTAATTGTTTGTTTTACTAGTTTTAAGTTTTTACAAATGAGAGAGAATAAAACAAACAAACAAACAAACAAACATTTGCTCAGTTTCTGTTGCTTCTAGGATTATATAGTCATGATTAGAGTGTGAATTGACTAAAGAATTTCATAGAAACTTAGCATGTACTTTTACTTTTCTGATTGGTCTATGTGCATTATCTTTAGAAGAGTAGTGATTAGTGGTAGACAAAGCCGATGAGATTTTGAGTCTTATTTGACTGAAATAATCGTATCAGTCTCATTGTGTTTGTCTATATGTGACCTTCATAACATGTGCATCCTGACTTTTCTTTGATGTTCTATTCAAGACTATATTTTCATCACATGCATTAACATGGAAATGATTAGGCATTCTTTGCTTTTTCGAACTACATTAGTCAGCTAGCCTACCCATTATATGATTTTCCTTTTTTATAAGCCCCCTTAAGCTTTATTATCCTTTCTTTTGTATTAACCACATTACATGCTTTAAACCTAACTAAATGTCTCACCTAAGCCTTAAAGTTAGTGAAGCATTCATTAATTGTTGATTTTGTGGACTTACAAAAGTATAAGTGTGGGGTGTATATATGTGTGGGTTGGTTATAATGTTGGGACGTTATTTCATTTCTTATCATTGAAATTCCCATGTTGATGTAATTTTTTTAAATTTTCATAAAAGAAAAAGAAAAGAAAAGAGAAAAAGAGAAGAAAAAAGAAAAAAAGGAAAGAAAGAAAAAGAAAAAGAAGAAAATGTTTAATTAAATGTATCAAGGAGGAACTGCATATGTGTCAAAAAGTTGTTTATGATTAATATATCCTCCTAAAGTTGTATTGAATGAGTTATTTGACTATGTTAGATATGAGGTAGATGTTGTCTTAGAAGGTTCACTCATTTTAGTTCAATATATTGTTATCATCAATCTTTATGAGTGATCCCTTTTGATTAGTTATGCTTCATATAGTTTGTGTGTGAGAGCTTGAGTTATAGTTGCAAAACATCATTTTTACAGTCATCATAGTTTATGTACATAATTGTGAGGGAATGTTGGTTGTTGCACTTAATGTCACATTGAGTGTTACTTTGTTTCACTAGCCTTAATGTCTTTCATGCTACTTAACCCAAATACATCTCACCTTACCGTTGCCCACTTACAACCTTGAAAAGTCCTTTGATCTATGATTTTGCATGTGAGCCTTAGTGGTGAAGAAATGAAATGATAAGCAAAGTTATGGAATAATATGATCATGAATGGTATTGAGTGTACCCACAAACATATCTTGTTTAAACACATTTTCCAAGTCTACCATTAAATTGCTTGATTTTTAAAGGTATTGAATGCTGATAAATCATGAGCAAAAGCTTGGAACGTTAAGTTCTTGCTATGCCTTTTGAAAGTCATTCATCTTTATTTATGATTATGTATTCTTGGAACATAGGGAAAATGAGTCAATGTTTTGGGTCTATGAGCTTAATTTTGATGTTTTGCCTGAGGACGATCAAAAGCTAAGTGTGGGGGAAATTGATATGTGCTTAATTGATGATGAATTTATTCAATCATATTTAATGAATATTGCTAGCAAAGTGCTTAAGATACTCACTTTGACCCTATGTAGTTTTAGGCATAATTCAGAAGTGAAAGAGCTAAAGTGAGTGGAAAGCACTACATTTAAGTCGTTTTTTCAAGATTCACAATCCTTTGTGTACATATAACAATAAGAAGAAGGATTAGAGCAAGAGGAGACAAAAAAATGCATGAAGATGAAGAGTATACATTATAGAAAATCAAGTGAAGTCATCATAATGCAAGTTATGGTCATGACACAAAGTATCATAGGCGTGACTAATGACGTACGACCATAACACAACATGTCATGGCCGTGACTTATCTTGCATGGGAGTGACTTAAGTAGTCACACCCATGACTTAAAGTCATGCCCATAACACAACATGTCATAGCTGTGACTTTCACACATATGCTCCCTGAAACCCTAGTTTTTAACATAAATAGATATGTGATGATAGAGAGATTTATGAAAATTTTGGGTGTTTTTGGCTGAAAGGAGAGAGAGCTTTAAGAGAGTATGAAGAGGGTGATGGAAGCTGTCCACCATGAAAGGTTCATGGAGGGTTAAATTTTCGACGCTGGTTTGGATACGATATCAACATCGACAACTCAGTTAAGCATTCCTTCCTTGCATTTGTTGTTTTTTTTCTCTCCTTAGAAATTTATTATGTTATCCAATATGTATGGATTTGGGTACTGAAAAAAGATTATTTTAATGCATTCATGGGATCGTTTTATTACAAACCCATTGCAAGAATATGCAATGTAATCCGTAATTATTATGTTGAAATTTGTTTGTACCGACTAATGGTTCGTAATAATTAGGGATAACATATCCTAAGTTAGATGACACATTGTATGTGGTTTTTGCCTTGATTAATTAGTCTTCCTAATTCAAAATACGATTGCATAGTTGAATTTAGAGATCGTATTGTAAAACCCCAAACTTTTCTTTTCACGTGTCTATAAAATTTTATTTCATGTGAATGATGATTTCAGGTGAATGTAAATTTTATTTTTTGCTAGAAGGTGAATTAGGAACCTAACCCTGAATGACAAGTATTAAAGCCAAATAATAAAAAAAAATATTAGAGTTGACTGGTATGGAAGTGAACCAAAAATAAATTCAATCAGACGGATTTATAATAGATCAAGATTGAATTTGATTTAAATTATTGTGGAGTAAATTTGAAGTATTCTTCATCTAAAACATAAGGACATAAGAATCAGCCATAGTTACAGATACTTAAAGTAAATCGATCAAACTTATATGTTGATATGTGTAGGTGTAACATATTATTAAGTGGACATGAAATTTCTACTAAAATTGGATAGATTTTTCTTAAGCCACTTAATTATTTTAGACAAGAAATAATACATGTATATGTGAGTGGGACTTAAGTGGTATTTGTCTTGAATATGAAGAAGTTCTTATTATTTTTGAACAAGAATGCATGAAAATCTTATGTTGTCATGTTCATAAAGGTGTATATGTGAAGGATATAAAATTCTTTACATGAGAGACCAATTCTTAGTGTGGACATGTTTCATTTTGGTGAGACAAAATCAGAACAACTTGTTATATATGGGAGACAAGTATTGTCATAGATGTTACAAGGGATTAATGGCTTAATTAAATAAAGATGGTGAGGGATAAAACAATGGACAACTGTTGGAAGTTAAGCTTGTAATGTGTGGACAGTCATTTTCAATGTGTAGCCTATAAAAAAATGGGAGCTGATCTATGTTTATTCCACCTAAACTTAGCTCTCTTTTGGACCATAATTGATGATGAAAAAGTTGTAGCTGCTCCCTTCATATATAGGTCTTCCAAGTTACCACCTTTAGGAAATAAATTTAGCATGGTGTTTAAGCTAGAAACAGTTGACAGCACACTACCATCTGATTTTACGTATGTTAAACCACTCTTATCTATCCTCTTTAGTTGGTCATGTGAATGCTTAAGCTAGAAGCATTAATTTCCTTATGAATTGCGTGAATGTTTGAGCATGATTTGAAGAAGTGGAAAGTTTTCCTAACTATGTTTAGTGAAATTCTATAGTAGGATTCTCGGTTTCCTTGAAAAGTCCTAGTGTTTTGGCAATAACTTACTCTACTAAACTCTAACTTAGGTGATTCCAACTGTAAATGAAACCTAATACATATTAATAAAAATATCTAGAAGAGATCTAGACCTAATTATAGCTGAATGATATTGAAAATTGAGATTGATTATGGTAACTTGATATTGTTCCTGTGTTGAAGCAGCTTGTGATATTTGGTATGTGTTTCATAATTTATAAGGTGAAATTACATGGTTTTTAATGATATGGAAACTGGAGACATAAGGGAACAAATGTTGACCAGACTTTAAAGCCTAATTTGAACATTTGATATGTGAAAATTAAGGAAAAAGTGGAAGCATGGTTAAATGAAGAGAGAAACAACGTGGTAAATGTAAGGGAAAATAGCATGTACATCCATATGTTATGTATGTTATTCAATGGGCATTAATTGTCAGCATGTAGATTCTATACACGTGGCTTAATGGTTGTTCAATGGCAGCATGTATGTTGTACATAGTTTTATGGTTCAATGTAAGGAAAATAGTAGGTATAAATTATGTACATTATTTAAATGGAAATAAGATAACATGTATAAATCAAAGAAGTTGTTCAATGGTTGTTTAATGTTCAATGGTTGTTCAATGGTTGAACGAAAAGAAAACAAAATTTTAATCTTAAAAAATGCTAAGATTTTGGTTAAGCCCTTTCTCAAAAAATTTGTAGTACAAGGTAGTAAGTTATGGATGTACTTGGCAGGTTTTAGGAACCCTTCAAGGGTCTCCCTCATAGCTGAGTAAAACCATAAAATTTTCTCATCACCATAGATTCAGGACAAATAAAGGAAAGGCAAGGAACACAGGAGGTTGGTTAAATATAAATGATAAATAGTGAGTGTGCCTTTAAATTGATTTCGTAAACATTGTTTTTACCTTACTATGAAAAGTCTGTTTACGAATAATTCCATTATTAGTGCTACTACCTAAATTTAAAAGTTAATCTTCATGAGGTTTATATATGCTTTAATTTAACACTGAATTAAGTTTGGATACACTTAGAAACTAATGAGATGTATACACGCTTTGAATTGGCATTGAATTGAAATTTACATATGGTTTGAATTGACATTGAATTGGAATTTGCATAGGCTTTGAATTGGTATAGAAATGGATTTTGAATATGTTTTTTAATTGGTATTGAAATGAGGAGCGCTCATGTATTAATTGTGATTTAGCCTATGGTACATAATTAGGTCTTTATACATATGATTATATCGATCAAAGTATGTCCTAACATGCATGGCATTATTTGGGGGGTGTCTGTCACTAACATAGGTGGTGTTGTGTTTCTATCAATATATCCTGTGAGTCACCCTCTGCATGTGTGGAGTATATATTGTGCTAGCACTGTTACAAGTAAACCACTGATTTATATATAGTGCTAGTGTCATTATGAGTAAGCGATGCAAAACCAAATTCATAGTAATCAGTATATAGAGGTTAATCAAGCACAGGTAAGTGATGCAGAACCAACTCTGTGGCCTTACACCTAAGGGTTCCATATGGTCAAGAAAATTAGTGATAGGCTATGTTTTAAAAAGAAAGTTCATGAAAGTATTAATTATCATTATTGTATACTTTACAAGAAAAGTGGAACTTGATCTCATAAAATATATATGTTTTGTTTTTCATATTCATTGATCTTATGAAAAGAAAAGAATGTGTTTTATAAGAACATTAATTATTCCTTGAAAAGAAAAGATATTGTTTTCTTTTATAGAGGTTAATGCTTGTATAAATGTTTTAATTAGAAACCAATAACACTCACTGAGCTCGTTTAGATCACCCTTTATTTTATGTTTTTAAATAAAACCTCGCAAGTGCACGCTCAAGGGCTTCAGTAGCAAGGACTCTACCTCGTGAGTAGTCAACTTTATCAAGTGCTGCTGTGTAAGCATTTTATTTTTCCTTATACATATCTTTTAGAACTATTGCATATCATTGAACATGTTTGGAAAGTACATTTGCATAAATAATGGACGTGTATAAAGGTTTTTAAATGGAATGTATGATGTCATTTTTTTACCCCGTTTCTGGAGTCTAACTCGTGCTCTGATACCAAAGGATGTTAGGCCCTATTTTTGGAGTCCAACTCAAGAGTCATCAAAACTGAGTGCAACACTCTGTAAGGTTCTTATAACATCCCAAACATCCATAATTGAGAACTTGATATACGACAATCCATTCTTATGTTTATATCCTCAATTGTCACCCTAAACATATCACTCATTTTATCTCTTAGTTCCACAACAAACTAAGTACGTTTCGAGCTCCATTCCAGCCTAAATGTATCATAGCAAAACATTGATAAGCCCACAACTTATAAATGTACATGATTTGGGACAAAATGAATAACTTTCACTATGGATGTCAGATCGAGGTCATTCAAGTATGGTTTTGAAGAGAACTTTGATTTTTATAATTTCCATGAAGACCCCGAAGAGAGATTTTATCATCTAGAGGGTCAAAAAATTTCATATTTTCATAACTTTCTCGAGAATGTCCGCTTAGCGGACATATGTCCCTCCAAACAAACATGAACTGAGCTGAAATGCTAGAATACCCGAGAAGGTCTGCCCAACGGACATCAAGTTTGCCCAATGGACATTTACTGGCCAAATGCATCATTGGTCTTATAATCCAAAAATACAAAAATACACATGTGAATACTTGAAATGCGGCTAAAGCCTTGAGTTTTCATAAACTAACTTAACTACAAAAATATGCAGACTTGGAGTGATGCCTTGACTCTTTATCACTCGATCTCTTGCTCATCACCTGGAGATGGGGAGGAAGGGGGTAAGCTTAAAAGCTCGTGAGTAATAAGTTTATAACTGGTAACAAGCAAAACCATTGTAAAATTCATAATGCATCATGAAATACATATTTCCAAATTCTTAATTTATCAAACACTTTATAAGCAACCTAAATCACACATTCAATAAACTTTTCAACACATAAGCACATCAAAATGGTCTGGGAGGTCCATAAATAGAACGAGCTAACACATCCCTATGAAATGGTCATGTGTAGTCGTGAATAGAATGAACTAACACAATTCTACATAGTGGTTTTTGCGTAGTCGTAAACATGAGGGAGTCCCTAGGGCAGTGATGAGTTATTATACTAAGGAAGTAGTTTTTGAATCCCCTAATCAGCTGAGAGTGGTGTTTCGAGGAGTTGGTCAGGCAGTGCTAGCCTGACTAACTTCATTCATGAGTGCTTTGAGATTGATTCGAGGTGGATGTGAGGCTTATCTGACCTACGTAGATGATACCCGGAATGAACAAACCATTCGGGATATTCTTATTATTAAGGAATCTCTGTATATGTTTCCTGCTGAACTACCGGGAATAGGCCTAGAAAGGGAGACGAAGTTTACTATTGATCTTGTTCCAGGTACTGCTCCTATATCAATTCCTCCATATAGGATAACACCTGTGGAACTGAAGATCCAGTTACGAAGTTGTTAAATAAGGGTTTTATTAGACCCATTGTGTCACCTTGGGGAGCTCCAGTATTATTTGTGAAGAAGAAGGATGGAACTCTTAGATTGTGTATTGATTATCGGCAGTTGAATCAAGTGACAGTTAAGAATAAGTATCCATTGCTGAGTATTGATGATTTGCTTGATCAGTTATAGGGAGCTCAGGTGTTCACAAACTTAGATTTGAGATCGGGATATTATCAGTTGAAAATAGCTGAGGCTGATGTACCAAAAAGTGCATTTAGAACAACATATGGGCACTTCAAGTTTTTGGTGATGCCATTTGGACTAACTAATGCCCCAGTAACTTTTATCGCCCTAATGAATAAGGTATTTCAACCTTATTTAGATCACTTTGTGATTGTATTTATTGATGATTTTTTGATGTATTTGACGTGTAAAGATGAATATGTAGAACATCTAAAATTGATTCTACAGATAATGAAGGAGAAATAGTTATATGCCAAGTTCAGTAAGTGTGAATTTTATCTTGATCAAGTAGTATTCTCAGGTCATATTGTGTCTTGAAAAGGTATACAAGTAGACCCAAAGAAAATAGAAGCAGTGATGAAGTGGGAAGTTCCAAAAAATATGATAGAGATTCGAAGTTTTCTTAGATTAATTGGTTATTACAAAAAGGTTTATCGAGGGGTTTTTACTGATCTCAGCCCCTCCGACAAAGCTTCTGAGAAAGAATGTGCCTTTCAAATGGAATGATGATTGTCAGCAAAGCTTTGAGGAGCTAAAGCATCAATTAACTATAGTACAGGTGTTAGCTATTCTATCTAGATCTGGAGGATATATAGTGTACAATGGTGCTTCACACCTAATAGTATTTGCTTTGAAGATTTGGAGGCACTACCTGTATGGTGAAACTTTTCAGGTATTTACTGATCATAAAAGTTTGAAATATCTATTGAGTCAAAAGGAGTTAAATGTGAGACAGAGGTGGTGGATAGAATTGTTGAAAGATTATGATTGCACAATTAGTATCATCCTGGTAAAGCTAATCTGGTAGCAGATGCATTAAGTAAGAAGTTAAATAGCAGTGTGGCTCAAGTACAAATATCGAGGCTGTCTAACCTAGTTCAATTAAGAGCACTAAATGCTGAGTTAAAATTGGGACAAGATAACACATTGATAACTACACTGAAGTTGAGACCAGTATTATATGAAAGAATCAGGAAAGCCCAGTGTAAAGATCAGGAGATTATGAAGTTAATTGAGAAGTTGAAAGTGAATCCAGATTCTGAATTTCAAATGAGAGATGATATATTGTGGTTGAAACAGAGGTTATGTGTACCCGATGTTGAGGATTTGAGGAAGAAGATTGTGGAGGAAGCACACGTGGCAGCTTATGCTATGCATCTTGTGTTAAGTCAGGAGGACTTTACGATAATTAGTTTTGATGACAATCAAATAATAATAATGTTAGAAATAAATGAACTAGTTTGATCAGTATGTTAAGTGTGCAGAAGAAACAAAATACAGAAGAAACAAAACATAGAAGAAGTAGAAGATAGAAGAAGTCGAAATATAGAAGAAACAAAACACAAAAGAAGTAGAAGACAGAAGAAGTCGAAACACAGAAGAAACAAAACATAGAAGAACTAGAAGACAAAAGAAGTCGAAACACAGAAGAAACAAAACACTTAAGAAGTAGAAGATAAAAGAATTCGAAACACAGAAGAAACAAAACAAAGAAGAAGTGGAAGACAGAAGAAGTCGAAACACAGAAGAAATAAAATACAGAAGAAGTAGAAGACAGAAGAAGTCGAAACACAGAAGAAACAAAACACAGAAGAAGTCGAAACACAAAAGAAATAAAACATAAAAGAAGTAGAAGACAGAAGAAGTCGAAACACAGAAGAAACAAAACACAGAAGAAGTAGAAGACAGAAGAAGTAAAAAGACAAAAGGAAACATAGATGATACAAAGCAGAAGATATGCAAGTACGTCAAGCAGTTAGTTAGTTGGAGTTAGTTACAGAACTCAACTAAATAGTGGTTGTCAAGAATCAAGAAACGGTTATCAAGAATCAAGAAGCAGTTATGAAGATTCAAAGAAGTGGTTGGAGACTTAGATTATAAATATTGGTCGTAGTCGAAGACTAAATAACTTTTTAGAGACATCTTTGATTCTACAACTCTTGAGCGTTCAAGTGTATATTTAAAAACTCTGTAGTGCGTTACTGTAGAGCTAAACTACTGTAATAATAGCTCACGATATCTTTCTAGTAGAGAAAGAAAAGGCTAAGAGCCTAGAGAGGCTAAGATAGCAAAAAAAGAATACTTGGTGTATAAGACCTGAAGAGGCTCAAGAAGAAAAAAAGAATACTTGTAATTTGTTGAAGTATAGTGAATACTCAGACGAATTCTGAGGACTGGACGTAGCCCACAGTTTGGGGTGAACCAGTATAAAATCTCAGTATTTATTCTTTATCTCTCAACTTAGTATATTTTGTTCTTAAACAAGTATATAGAAGTTATTTGTGATTCATTTCACAAAACTTTTTGTGATAGTTTTTTAACAAGTCAGAGAAGTTCTTATCAAGAAAAATTGAAGAATTTGTTTTTTAGAAAAGGATACACAATTCAACCCCCTTCTTGTGTATATCTTATATTATACGTAATTTCTATACTAACATGTGATTTACTTCAATTGGTATCAGAGCTCGGTTTCTAAAAACCACCTTTACAAAGTAAGGACAAAGATCTATGGCTGAATCACATGTTTTTATAGCTGAAGGTGCCTCTGTCACAAGACCTCCTGCGTTCAATGGTGAAGATTATCATTATTGGAAGGATAGGATGCGATTCTTCATAGAATCCACACATATTGATCTTTGGGATATCATCGAGAATGAACCGTACGTACCAATAGATGATGAAGGAAATACCATTCCTCGTAACAGATGGTCAGCCGATCACAAAGTTAGATTTCAAGTAAATTTAAAAGCCAAGTTTTTTTTGAGTTATGTTTTAAGCAGAAGTGAGTATCATAAAGTTCATAGATGCGAAACTGCGAAGGAGATGTGGGACACTCTATCCATTACACATGAAGGCACAAACCAAGTGAAAGAGTCCAAGATCAGTATTCTTATACATTAGTATGAGCTGTTTAAAATGAAAGAAGATAAGTCTATTTATCAGATTTTTGGATGATTTCAAACTATCGGTAATGGACTTAAAGCTCTTGGGAGAATCTACGATTATCAAGACCATGTGAGGAAGATTCGCAGAAGTCTGCCGAAAAGATAGAGACCTAAAGTTACTGCAATACAAGAAGTCAAGGACTTGAGTAAACTAAAGCTAGATTAATTGCTTGGTTCTTTGAAGATACATGAAGTAAAGCTTGATGCTGAGGAAAAACCTAAAAGAGACAAATCTATAGCTTTAAAGGCTAGTCAGAAAAATCACGAGACTCAGAGAAACATAAGTTCTTTTCAAAGGCATTAAAGATAGAAGAAGTCAAGAATGATGATACCAGTGAATCTGATCAGATTTAAGTGAAGATGATGAGGAATTATCTTTCACTTCCAGAAAGATCAGAAGGATGTGGAAAAAAAGCAAGAGGAAATAAAAAATTTTCTTTTAAGAAAAATAGCAAAGAAAAAGTCAAGAATGACAAGACCTCTATTATTTACTATGAGTGTAACAAACCTAGGCATTATAAGTCTGAATGTCCGTTGCTTAGAAAAGAACCAAAGAAGAATAAAGGAAACAAAAAGAGTATGATGGCAACTTGGGAAGATTTGGATTCATCCGAATCTAATTCTAACTCAGAAGCATCAGTACAAGCAAATATATGCTTGGTAGCTGAAAAAGAAGGTGACAAGAAGGTAACTTCTAACTTTAATGAACTTCAAGATGCATATTTAGAATTGTTAGCAGATTCACATGCTATACTAAAACAGTATAGATCCCTAAAAAAGAAGTTTGTTAAAAACTTGAGGAACACGGAAGTATTAGAAAAGGAAAGCGTCTGTCTTAAGAAAAAAGTAGACAATAAGAAGAAAAAAGTTTCTATTGATAGATCTGAGAAAATTAGTCAGTTAAAACAACGAATTAATTCTCTTTCAGCAGATTTATCAAACTTTACTAAAAGTACAAAAAAATGAATGACATGCTTAGAAATTATCGACACCCTAATGATAAGAGTGGTGTAGGGTTTACAAAAAGCAATAGTCATTGCAAAAAGAAGTTTCTTCCCTATAGAAAGAAATTTCATCAGTCTTCTTTTTATTCTATGAATATTTCTAAGACTAACCCTAAAGGACCTAAGAAAATCTAGGTACCTAAAAAGGATATAATATCTACTGTAGATCTCCTTCCTTGGAAAAAGCAGCCAGCACCAATGATATTTGGACAGTGGATGCTCGTGTCACATGACGGGAAAAAGGTCTATGTTCCTAGATCTTCAAGATAAGAAGGGAGGATCAATAACTTTTGGAGATAATCAGTAAGGCGAAATAGTCGGAATCGACAAAATCAGTAAAGATTCCTTTGCATGCATTGATAATGTTCTGCTAGTTAAAGGTTTGAAACATAATTTGATTAGTGTCAGTCAATTATGTGATTCTAGTTTTGAATTATCCTTTAATCAAAACTCTTAAGTAGTCAAAAATAAGGACGGTTCCATATTCTTTTCTGCCAAAAGACGAAACAATCTTTATAAGATCAATTTAGAAGATTTGCAAAGTCAAAATATTTCTTGTTTTATATC
>JANQBM010664623.1:0-15425 GCA_025594535.1 Erythroxylum domingense | reverse complement strand
CATCTTCGCGGGGCACGGATCCGGGTATCACTGTCGATATCGGGTTCGGGTCCGGCGGGAGTTGGGGTGTTACAATGACCCAACTAAAAGAGATTGTGATGTCTACAAGCGATGGAAGAAGAAGAACTTATTGGCTTACATTCCGCTGCTGAGCAGCATGGAAAATTACATCGTGCATGAGTTTAGAAAATATGACACTATTAAGGATATGTGGTCTGCATTAGTTGCATAATTTAGGGGAAGCTTAGTAACTAAGATACGATCACTCACTATCAAATTTGATACATATAAGAAGCATTAAAATCATACAATGCAAAAGAATATAAGACAAATGTCAAACATGATAAATGAGTTGAGGGATGTTGGTCACAAATTTATGATGAGAAATAAGTGAAAGCCATAATTTGCTCTTTGCCTTAGAGTTAGGAGAATATAAAGATGCATTTGACTCATAACAAGAGCATCAATACCATTGAAGATGGTGTGAGGCATCTCATATTGGAAGAAGAACATTTAGAAGCATCAAAGATGGCTTCTGACTTATATGCAATTTGCTTTAGCTCATATAGAGTTGCGAACAAGAAGCACAAGCATCATGGTAGGTATAAGTGGACGAAGAATAAGAGACATTATAACTCTGCCAAAGACTCAAATAAGGCCAAATGGAATCAACATAGAAAGGTTACTGCCCTTTCAAGAAAAGGAACATAAAACGAGTCAAGTGCTATAATTGTGGTAATAAGGATCACTTTTCTCGCAATTACAATGAGCCTAAAAAAGGTACAACATTATATTACATACATTTTTTTAGTAAATATTTCTTATTCTATTTTTCTAACTAAATCACATCCATTATAGATTGCAGACTTAGGAGCAAGCAACCAAATAGCAAATGATAGAGATGCCTTTGTAGAGTTCCAGAAAATCTTACATGGAACGAAATGGTTTTATATAAATGACAACATCAAAGTGGTTGTATAAAGGTTTGGCACATTCAAATTAGACATGCGTGGTAGTCGACCCTTGATCCCATATGAAGTGTTCTATCATCCATAGATTTGACGAAATCTTCTTTCTGTGTTGATGTTAGTTAAACTTGGCTTTAATGTAAACTTCCATAATGATGGAATGGATTTGTACTTTACAACTGGTTTTTATAGTTATGGTTTTATGTTCGACATTTTATTGTACTAAATTTTGTGACTACTAATAATTATATTGGCTATATGTTAGTTACATCTTCTAGTACTTCCAATTATGATGCAATCTTGTGGCATGCTAGACTATATCATATTGGTCAAAATCGAATAAGTAGATTAGCTAAAGAGGGCCTTTTAGGTAATCTAAGTCAAATAGATCTACCTATGTGTGAACATTGTCTAACTGGTAAAATATTTAGAAAATCTTTTGGGAAGGGAACACGGGATTCATACCTGTTGCAATTAGTTCATTCTAACACATATAGTCTAATGAATGTAAGGGCAAAACATAAAGTTGTGTATTTTATCACTTCTACATATTACTATACCCAGTAGGGTGACATTTGTTTGATTTCTCACAGATTAGAAGCACTCAGTTATTTCATCAAATATATGAATTTAATTGATAATCAATCAAAAAGGAAGATAAAAGCATTCTAAACTAATCGAGGACAAGACTACTTATCTGATAAGTTCAAAATATTATGTGATCAAAAAGGGATAGAAAGATAGTTACTATTCTAAGAACCCCATAAGAAAACAGTATAACAAAAAGATGTAATAAAATGTTAATAGAAATGATTAGGTTTATGATTGGAGAAGAAATTTTGCCAATCACCTATTGGGGTGATGCATTGTTAATTGCCACTTATGTATTTAATCAAGTGCCCACCAAATCAGTTTATAAGTAGGGATGGCAAAAAGACTCGGGCTCGGCCCGACCTAGCTTGAAGTCAATGAGTTAGGCTTAGGGCTCGACTAGTTATGGCAAATTGACATCGTTTCGCCAATTTTTTAAAAAATAATAATTTCTGGTTGGGTTAGGCTGGGCCGCCTCAAGCCCAGTTGAGCCTAAGCTTAAGCATGGCATCTCAAGCCTTGTCGAACCTTGGGCCGAGCTCGACCCACTGCTATCCCTAATTACAAGTACTCTGTATGAGTTATAGACAGGTAGAAAACTTGACTTGACAACTTTTAGACCTTGGGGATGTACTGCCTATGTTCATTATTTCTCTCATAAATATAGGAAACTATGCCCAAGAGGGAAGAAAAGTATCTTTATTAGATAATATGAACACTTAAAAGGGTATGTGTTCATAGATGAACAAGGCAGTGAAAGTGTAACTGAATTTGAATAACGAGATGTAACATTCTTAGAGAATGATTGTACAATATAAGGTGAAATAGGAAAAGACTATTTGAGATACTTGATCAGCATAATTCTCTTATGAGGAATCAAGATGGGGAATTTCAACCTAGTGGGAGCACTTTGGATGTGGGAGAATTGACTTAAAATCGATTCACATTATAGCATATTAAAAGTTTACCCATAGTATCTAACTCGAGTAAAAGTAATCAGAAAGTTCATGAATCTGTTTTTGATGAACCTCAATTTTAATACAGTAATTAAGGATTTATTTCCCGACATTGTTTTGAATAAAAGGGAAATTTCACATGATTGTCCCACAAGAAGATGATGATCCAAGGAATGTACATAAAGCTCTTAATGGTCCTAATAAATAAAAATGGATGAAAGCAATGAAAAAAAAATTCTTTATGCTCAAATCAAGAATGGTACTTAGTAGATCTCCATAATGAGCATAAAGTTATTATGAACAAATGGATTCTCAAAATAAAACAAAATGATGGTGGTAGTATCGAAAGATACAAAGCATGCCTCGTGGCGACAGGATATACACAACAAGACGGAATCAATCATGACAAAACTTTTTCAACTATTATGAGGTTTGCTTATATTCATCTAATCTTAGCTATAGTCGCCATTTTGGATCTTAAATTACATCAAATGGTTGTAAAGACTGCTTTTTTAAATGAAAAATTAGAAGAAAAATCTATATAGAACCATGTGCAGGTTTCATAGAAATAGGCCAAGAACATAAAGTGTGTTGATTATTAAAATCAATTTATGTTCTGAAGTAGTATTCAAGGTAGTGGTATATACATTTTCATAATGTAATCATGTCATATGATTTTCATATGCTTGATGAAGACCATTGTGTATATATTAAGATATCCAAAGATAAATTTACAATTTTATCTTTATATATAGATGAAATTTTGATTACTCGTAATGACTATGAGTTTGTCAAGCATGTCATCTGAATTTCAGATGGAAGACATAGGTAAGGCTACATACATCCTTGGAGTTAAGATTTTAAGAGATCATTCAAAAAGATTATTATTGCTTGCTCAAGAGACTTATATTGAAAAGATTTTAGAACAATTATGTATACAAGATTGTAAAACCAATAAATAATCCTATTGTTAAAGCAGAGGCCTCAGTAAGAAGTTTTCCCATCTACACCACAAGAAAGGGAACAAACAAAGAAAATTCTCTATTCCAGTGTCGTTAGAAGTCTCATGTATGTAATGATATGTATAAGATCATACATTTGTTATGTTGTTATAATGGTGAGCAAATATCAGTTAAATATGGGATAAGCACATTGGAAATCAGTAAAGAGAATATTAAGGTATCTAAAAGGTACAGTGGACTCTGCATTATGCTATCAAGGTAATGACTTATGCATACAAGGATATACGAAAGCAAAATGTAGAGGAGATTTAGAAAAGAGAAAATCTACCTCTAGATTTGTTTTCTTACTTAATAATGGAGCAATATCAAAGAAGAGTAAGAAACAATCTTATATTGCATTGTTTACAATAGAAGTTCAACTTGTAGCATTTCCAACAGTAGCACAAGAAGCCGTATAGTTTCAACAATTCTTAGTTCATATGGGAATCACTAAAACCAAAATTAAATAAGGGACTATTAGCTGTGATAGTCAAGCAACAATTGGTTATATAAAAGATCCTAAATGTCATTGTAAAACCAAGCATATAGATACAAATATAATTACATAAAAGATATAGTCACACAAGGAGAAGTGAACATGAAGTATATATCTACACTAGACATAATGACAAACTCAATGACAAAGCTAATTTCCAGAGATGTGTAAATTAGGCATGTGAAGTCAATTAGGCTTACAAAGATACTGAAATATAAGAAGAAACATTTCTCTTTATATATTCATTTGTTATAATATCATATTTAAATGAGAATGTTTGGTTGAGATTACACATTGTATCATCTCTGGTAATTTGTGATCACTAGAGATAAGGTAGGTATAAAGTTTATTATCTAGTTTTATAATTGAAAGCAAGAAACTTAAACCATAAATTACAAGGAAGTTGGTATAAAGTTATTAAATTATTACTATATTTGTCTTAAGTTGTCAGATGAGTTATGAAAAACTTAGTTTTGGAGTAGATAAGTAAACTCAAATTAAACATTCAGGATGTTTGAACAAAAATTTGTACAATATTTTGTGAATGAAAGACATTCACATAAAGATAATATAATTTAATATCGTAACACATAACTTGTACCATATGTGCAAATATGACCATAAAAGAGATTAATGTGACTTATATAATCTCAACTTATATTGTGTGAGAATCTTGAGGTTAAGGTGTTAGCCCCCGAAATATTTTTGTCGAATTAAGCATGATAGTTATGGAATAAACATGGAATTTGAAGTTTTGCCTTAGAATGAATTATAAGGTCATGATAGAATTATTATTGGAGTTAATTAATTTTTTGTGTTAGTAGGGTTTTATTACATTCATTAATTAGATTAAAGTAGTAAGAATGTGTAAGGGCAAATTTGGCATGCCACTTAAGGTTAAAAGGCAAGAAGCATTAAAGGAAGGGAAAATATAACTTTTAACACTCATTAAGGGCATAATGGGAAGAGGAAAAGAGTGTCTTGCACATTAGAAGGAATAAGAGCAATCTTGGTATGTCACTATGTTAAGAAAGTCAAAAAGTATTAAAGGAAGGGTAGGAATGACTTTTAATACTCATTAAGGGCATAATGGGTAAAGGAAAAATATTGTCTTGCTTTAAGAAGAAAAAAAACAAAATTTAGAGAAGAAAGGAGTGAAAAACGTGAAAGAAGAGAAAGAAGAGAGAGAGAGTCATGAGAGAAGTTAGGAAAAAGGAGGAAAATTGTAGGAAACTTGGAAGGAAGAAGAAAAGAAGAGGAAATCAACTTGTTAGAGGTAAGTTTTCATCTTTCTTCTTGTTTGGTTTGACAAAGGAAGTAGAGAAAATGGGTTTTTGTGTTGGGAATGAATGTGGAAGAAGATGGTTTAGGAGGAACCCATTCTAAATTAGGTTTTGGGTTTTCTAACCTAGATGGACTATGGGTAGGTTAGGTTTAAATTCAATTTTAGCATTTCTTTGATTCTTGAAGTTTTATGAATTTTCACTTGAATATGGATTAAATAGAAATTGGTTTTGAAGGGAATCAAGAAAATCTTACTCAAGAGCAAGAGGAAAGGCAATCTTAAGCTTGGATTTTTCAGCAAAATTAGTGGGTAATTTATTTATAGTTATTGCGTAATGGGCAATATGCCTATGTATGTGTATATACTTGAATTGTCAAATTATAAATTGCTTTGACGTGGAAAATGCATTATACTATGTTCTATGTTATGCATTAAAAGATGTATGATATTTTGATATGATTGAATTGTGAGTGTGATCATGTTATGCCTTGGATTTGTATCATGGCATTTTGATTAAATGGAAAGAAGAAAAAGCATGAGAATATGAACTTATGGTTGATTGAATTGAGCATGAGATTTTATTGTGTTTGGGCGAGAGAGAAACCGTTTCGTAGTCACGTGCACGTCGACATAAACTTTCTCCTGGATGCCTGCTTGTGGCACACGAGATCTAAAAAGTGGACTTATTTTGTTCACGGAGTAAACTTCGGTTTCTCTGTTTTGTTCCACGGAACCCTTGAGCTATTTGTTTGTGCATTTACATCTTTGATGTGTTAAGTTTTGATGAAGTTATGTATTATGATTTGATGTTAAATCACATCTAATATGTTTATGTGATGATATATTGAGTTATGAATTATGAATGTTGAACTTACATTGTTGGGTTAAGATAAGATGAATATGCTTATGTGTTTAGATGCATGTATGTTGATTGTATGGCTCATTGCCAATGGCTATAAATATATTAGCCACTAAGCTGTGTAGCTCAACTCAATATTTTTCCCACTCCTCAGGTGTAGATCGAGAAGATCAGTGATCCTTGCAAGGCATTTGGACCCATTCCAAGATAGTTAGCTTTTGTACTAAGTTAGTGGCTAGACTTTTGGATAGCTTTATTAGCACATTGAACATTGAGCATCCAATGTATTTTGTATCTTTGTTAAGACTTAATGTAATGTTGATTTGTAATTAAAGCTATGTATGAACTTCATTTTGATTTGGCAATGAATGAAGAATTGAAGAAGTTTCCAATGTGTAAGTGCTTAGTCATCTTGTAGTTGTAGATTTCCTATTTCAAGTCTTCCATAGGTGTAGAAATTATTTTTGAATTCAAAGGAAAAACTATATCGATTTAGGTATAATTAGCCATAGTCATCTTCATGAAAGTTGTATCTTATCTTTCAAGATTTCCAACGATATAAAGTATGAAATTTTTGGATATCGGAGTTGAGAGATATGAGCATTTTAAGTGGTGATGTTGCATAGGAGGTTTGTACATGACAACTATAGTGAATGATGAGAGTTTATGTATGTGATGAGTCATCTGAGTTGAGTTTTGGGAGTTTAATACACCCAAGTTGGTAATTGAATGTTTAAGGAGTGCTATTGCTTTAGAAGAATTGAAAATGGGAAGGTTATGAGTGAATGTGATGTTAGAACGGATGTAGGAATCTCTGGAGAGGCTTTGGAGGGGTTTGGGTAACCTTATGTCCGTTAGACGGACTTTAGGTCCATTAAACGGTCCTTCTCGGGTCTATGAGGAACCCCAACATTGCCAATGTCCCTTTAGAGGGACATTATGTTCATTAAACAGACCTTCTTGGGTTTGTTTGTGTCCCAGCTCAATTCATGTCCCTTTGGAGAACATTATGTCCGTTAGGCGGACCTTCTCGAGATAATTTTAAAAATGTGCAAAATTTGACCCTCTAAATGGAAAACTCTTTCTTCGGAATCTTTACAGAAGTTGTAGAAATTGAAGTTCTCTTCAAAACCGTACTTGAATGGTCCAAATCTGACTTCTCTGTCAAAAGTTATGTTAATCGTTCCATAATTAACTAGAGACATGGAGCTACAATTGTTCTGAAGAAGTCAATTTGTGATTCCGTTGCCAGAATTGGTTTTGGCTAGAGAGATCCTATGGAAACAACCTTATAGGATAATACGTTCACATCTTTGATATTTCGGATAGTTGGGCTCTGGAAACAAGGTCCAACATCTTGTGGTATCAGAGCTTAGGTTTTTCCTAGGCTTAGAGTGCATGGTAGGATGACTTGTTATGCTATGTGATTAATTGTTTGCATTGTTAAATTGATTGAATTGCATTAAATGACATGCATACTTGTAGGAAATAGGATTGAAATAAAATGAAAGCTAATCCTTAGTGTTTCTAGTGAGGAGTGAAATGCCACCTCGTAGGAGGACACAAGGAATATTGCAAGGATCTGTTGCACCTGACCCTCCACTAAGAGAGGAGGGCACGGATAAGTCTAGAGCCCCAGGGGATGTTGAGGCTTTTGTAGGGCACAATATTGAGCCCTCTCGTTCACAGACACAGGAGTCGCCTGTTCCTCCAGAATAAGTGCCTGCCTTAGATCCGAGATTGTTTTAGGCATTTATTCAAGCCTTTGTTCAGGTTATGGGTCAGATGTCGTAGGCTTCTACTTCGGCCCCAGTTAAGAAGGGGAAGCAATTCGACAAGCTGAGGAAGTATGGGGCAGTGGATTTATATGGGACCACAGATCCAAAAGAAGCTGAGACATGGCTGAGAAAGACAGAACGGATATTGGAGCAGATGGATTGTGAAGATGACAAGAAGGTTGAATATGCTACGAGTTTGCTTCAGGGAGATGCTCTGCATTGGTGGGAGAGTGTTCCGGGAAGTCAGATGAAGCCATCAGGTTGGCTTAGAAGGACTTCCTGAATGTTTATAAAAAGAAGTATTTGTCTGAAGTGTACATCCAGCAGAAGCAGAGAGAGTTTTTGAGCCTCACCTAAAGGGAGATGACGGTGAGCAAGTATGAGCGTCGATTTACACAATTGGTTAGATATGCAGATGAGTTAATGATGAGCGAAACGGCTAGGTGCCGAAGATTTGAAGTAGGACTACACTTGGCCATCAGAGAGAAAGTGGTGGCACAGAATTTCTGCGACTTCCAACAGCTGGTTGAAGCAGCATTGAGAGTGGAAAATGTGGAGAACATCAAAAGTGTGGTGAACAAGAAGAGAAAGGGGAGAGAACAGTCTAAGAGGGGAGGTGGTACTTCTATACCCGAGAGGAGTGCCAAGACTTTCCCTACACAATCTGAGGGGAGTAGCAGTGGAGCAAGCAGGCCTAGACAGATAAAAACTGTCTCACATCAAGCCTCAACGGTTGGAGGCAGTAGGAGGGGAGATAGGGATAAGCCACCCATTCCCAAATGTGAACACTGCGGAAGGTTTCATAGAGAGGAATGTTACCGACTGATTGGTGCGTGCTTTAATTGTGGGGCAAAAGGACACATGGTAAGAGAGTGCCCTCGGAATCCAAGACATGAGAAAATTCAAATGCAAGCTTCAAAGAGGGCTGAGACAGTGGGACACAAGACAGTAACGGAAGTGGGCAGTTTTGATGCGGCCAGGAAAGGGACCCTTCAGGGAGACTGAGAGGACAAGCACCAGCCAGAGTGTTTGCTATGACGAGGGAGGATGCAGAGATAGCTCCGGAGGTCGTCACTGGTACGGTTAAATTATCTGATGATGACGTAATTATTTTGATTAATCCGAGTTCTACCCATTTATTTGTGTCATTGAGTTGAACTATGCATGGTAGGGAATTAAGCCCATTGGATACTCTTTTGATCGTGAGTACACCAATCGACCAATATATTATTATTAGTCAAGTTTATAAAGATTGTGAGATATGTATTGGTGGAGGACAATTAGTGATGGATCTAATGCCATTGAGGATGGGGGATTAGATGTGATATTGGGCATAGATACTTTAGAAAAGTATCATGCCAACTTAGACTACAAACAGAAGATAGTGGAGTATAATGGAAGAAAGGTGGTGTTTATGGGAGACAGAAGGTCAAGTCCACCTAGGGTTGTTTCGGCTCTGATAGCAAAAAAACTGATAAGGAAAGGATGTGAAGCATTTTTAGCCTATGTGGTAGACACAAAGGCAGATAGAGGGAAGTTAGAAGAAATAACTGTGGTTATGGAATTCTCGGATGTCTTTCTCGAGGAATTACCAGGACTAACACCACCTACAGAAATTGAATTTCCCATAGAGCTTCTTCCAGGCACAATGTCAATATCAATTCTGCCTTATAGAATGGCTCCAGCAGAATTGAAGGAGCTTAAGGAGCAATTGGGAGAATTATTGGAGAAAAGGTTTATAAGGCCGAGCTCTTAACCTTGGGGAGCTCCGGTCCTTTTTGTAAAGAAGAAAGATGGATCGTTGAGGATGTGTGTAGATTATAGGAAGCTCAACCATGTCACCATTAAGAACAGATATCTGCTCCCACATATAGATGATTTGTTTGATCAGTTGCAAAGGGCAAAGGTCTTTTCTAAGATAGATTTGAGATCAGGCTACCACCAATTGCGAATAAAGGAGTCCGATGTACTAAAGATTGCTTTTAGAACATGGTATGGACACTTTAAGTTCTTAGTCATGCCTTTTAGGTTAACAAATGCACCTGCAGCTTTCATGGACTTGATGAATCGAGTCTTTAAGTCCTTTTTAGACCGATTTATTATTGTTTTTATTAATGATATATTGTTTTATTCTAAGAGTGACAAGGAGCACGAGGAACATTTGAGGGTTGCCTTGGAGACATTGAGGAAGGAAGAGTTATATCCTAAATTTGATAAATGTGAATTTTGGTTAAAGGAAGTGGTGTTCCTTAGACATGTAGTTTCGGAAAAAGGAGTGCATGTGGATCCGAGGAAGATAGAAGCAGTTGTGAAATGGGAAGCACCTAAAAATGTAGATGAAGTGAGAAGTTTCTTGGGTTTAGCTGGATATTACAGAAGGTTTGTGGAGGGCTTTTCCATGATAGCTACTTCACTTTCCAAATTGACAAGGAAGAACCAGAAGTTTGTGTGGACAGATGAAAAACAAAAAAACTTCAAGAAACAAGAAAATATGAATATGATATGAAACATGTAATCACTAGAAATTTGCTTGTGTGGGTAAAAGAGATACCATTATGTTCATCACGTGCACGTTGACCTATAGCCATATGAGCTCTGAAAAATAGACTCATTTTGTTCATGGTATAAACTTCCATTCTGTTTTATGGGATTCTCTCGAGCCATTATGTTTGTGCATTGCATCTTTAATTGTTGAACATAAAGCATAATTGAGTGTTATGGTTTGATTATTAAATGATTATATGATCTAATTTGTGTGATTTGCTAAGACTAATATGGAATGAATATATAAAAATATATATATGTGTCTATATGCTTGATTATGTGTGTGGTTCGTTATCACTGGCTATAAACATATTAGCCACTGAGCTTCCCAGCTCACCCTATTATCTTTCCACTCCTCAGGTGCAAAAATAGCAGATCAATGTTAAACCTTGCAAAAACTTCAGATGACTCCAAAAATTTCTATTTTTGTAACTAAGTTAGTTCAAAAACTTGTGGTACTTTATAAGCATATCAAACATGAGCATTCATGATTGTTTTTTTATATTATGCTACAGATGTGGCTTTTGATATGTAACTAAAGCAATATACACACTCTGTTTGTTTGAGAAATGAATGTAAGTAAGAGTTAAAGAATTTCTTTTCTGTTCATGCTCAAATCCTCTTATTTGTTAAGTTGTTAACTTCAGTTAGGAATACAAGTGTGAGATGTTTAATGGTTTTTGGATAGATTTTCTTAAGCAAATGGTTAAAGTGGGAGTCTTACATGTATGGATTGTGTTTGTTGGATTCAAATCTTCTATTTTGTGAGAATGTATATTGATAGATAAGAGAAAATAAGAGAATAAGGGGATAAAAGTATGTTCTGAAACTTCAATGAATAAACTATATTGACCTAGGCATAATTTGACAAAGTCTTCATGAAAGTTGTAGCTATTTCTTTTATCTTTCCAACGATATAAAGTTTATAATTTTTGGACTTCGGGATCGAAAGTGCTGATGATTTTAAGTATAAGTGTACAGTCAAATTTGTGCACGATCGCGACAAACCCCACTATTCACCAAAAGTCGCGATCGTGATTCCTCTGGCTCACGCCCGTGACTCCTTGATGTCACGATCATGACACTTTAAAATACACGGCTGTGACAGTTTTCTTCTTTTTTTAATTATTTGTTTATTTTTTTTACTCCTACCAAGAATTTAATTCTTTTTATCTTGATGTTAGTTATATATATTTATTTATTTCAAAAGTTTCCCCAATTTTGGCGCCCTGTCTCCTAAAAATGAGAACTGAGACCCAGGGCCAATAGTTTTCTTGTCTTATAATTGATTCAAATAGAGAACGAGAATGAGTAATCCTCAACTATTCTAAAGCACCGTTCTCATTCAACATCAGCTTTGTAGCTTGTAGATAAGCTACATGTTGCAAGATAATGAAGAGGACATAATCTATCAAAGTAAGGTTATATTCTATCAAATTAAGGAAACCTAATAAGCTTAGTAATGTCCTTTTAAATGAAAAACTGTCAACAAAATAGAGAATAACAAAACTCCCTGAATCTTTTATTGAATCCAACAATTTGTTCGATAAGAAGGTGAACTATTTGCTTTCTTCCTCAATTACCTTCGTCTCCTCTGCTTGTTCCACTTCGCGAACAGAGATGTTTATATCTTTTTGAACCTCTACCACCATTGTCATCTATTTGTCCTACTCTTGCTCTTTTAAAGATGCAACTATATCAATTTGCACGAGTGGTATGCCTAATGGGTAAGGGGGAGGAGGAGCATAGGGAGGGTTCTCATTCTTTTCTTCATCCTTTTTAAGCTTTTCCTAGACCTCTACAAGGTGGGTTTCTACTTGGTTGTCTAATGGTTCTTCTAGCTTTTTCCCATTCCTAAATGTGATAGCCTTAACTTTCTCTTTCAAATATACTTTCATGTTGCTCTAAAGATTTCCCACACTTCTTATAGAAAATGTATTAGCAAGTTGTTCCACTTCACTTCTAGGTAGAGGGTAAAAGAGACATAAGTCTTTGTTACTTGGGTGATTTTCCCTTCTAACCTCTTCTGGGCATCATTCATACTTACGAACTTGTCCAGTTTGGAATCACAGTCATTGCATTCATCCTATTAAAATCCATATGTCTCTTGATTTCTAAACTGAATCTCCATATTGTTAGACCGATGAAAATTTATTTGGTTCTACCATCCTGAATTATACGTGTTTGAATAAGGAGTGCTATCTCCCTGACCAACTTATGCTCCATTAAATTTCAATTGCTCCACGTTGTTGTTTTCTTATAAGAAGAAATTAGTTGCGATATAGCTATCTTATCCATATAACTCACCATTGTGTTGAATTGTTTTGAATGGAGAGGAAGAGGTGGCTTTCAGGCTATTTAGTTGCTAAGTTAGGATGTTGGTCTTAGCCTGTAATGTTGTCACTGAATTTTTAGTAATCATTACTTTTGGATCCTAAAATATTAGCTACCATCTACTTCATTCCGATGTCCAAAGACAATTAATGTACGAGATCTCTTCAAACAAATTGTGTGATGCTTCAACTATTTTTCTCATGAATTATCCTCTAACAGCTGCATCTATGAGGCCCCTCATAGGTGGATTAACTCCAATATAGAAGGTTTGTAATAGGAATTCATTAGGTAGGTTATGATGAGGACAACTCCTTTGCAACTACTTATATCACTCCTACGATTCATATAAAGACTGCCCGTCATTTTGCTGAAAATTAATAATTTCCTTTATTTGTTTTGTTGTCTTGTTTAGAGGGAAGTACTTATCTAGAAAAGTTCGCACCAGCTGCTCCTAAGTTATGGCATTGGCTAGGTTGAGAGAATTCAACCATGCCTTGGCTCTATCTCTGAGTGTAAAGGGAAAGAGCCTCATCCTAACAACATCTTCCAACATCCCAATATATAGGAAGGAGTCACAAATCTTTAAGAAATTAGCCAAATGAGCATTAGGATCCTTATTAGCTAGCATGAGGATCCTTATTGGCTAACTTATAGAATTACACGTTGGTTTGCAGCATATTCAGCAGTGATGGTTTGACCTCGAACATACCCGCTTGCATTGGTGTTCATATAATTCCTTGATAATAGGCATTGATCTGTGGCCTCATGAAGTCCATAAGGGTCCGTCGCTCTCCATGATGTATTTCCCCCACTATCGTTCTTCCTATTTCTTCATAGTGTTTAACTCTTGTGATTCCCCATTCTTACCTTGTGATGTACAAATTAATGTGTCTTATACCTTATGCATAAACTTTTGTCTCTTTTTTTCCTAATCCTTAGACTAAAAGAATTAGACTAATCCTACACCTCCCTAGCAAAAATGCTAAAAACTTGTTGATCATTTTGTAAGCTTTATAATTTATAGCCTTTTAAATACCTCAAGTGCATGGGTTATGAGTTGTAGTATATGAAGGGTCGTCCTATGAGGAGGTGTGAACTAATCTAATAAGTTATCTAAGGCTAAGAAAATTAATAAAATGGAAATAAAATTTGCAAAGAAAAGTAAACATGGGAATAAGATTGGTAGGAATTTAATTTATACATGTAACACAAAAGAAATTGGAATTGAGCAACATAAAAGTCACAATAGAAATTAATCAAAGAAAATTATCAGATTATGGGAGAGGGGATTCTTCCTATCATTATGCTAACCTAGCCATTTACGTGTTAACGAGGTGTCAGTTCTAGACTATTAAAGGGGGACCACTCTTTCTCAAGTTATAATCATGCACCTTAATTTATTAACCCTAATTAAATTATGGAATTTGCAATCTCGCAATTAACAAAATACATATAGTTCTAATTAGATCTTGAGCTCTCTAATAAACAATCGGGTCTCACACAGGATCTCTCTCAGTATAATATTCAACTAGATTGATTATGTGGTTAATTAGATCGACTGACTCTCATTAACCTGATCTAATCATTTTTATCAAGTTCACCCTTTCGATTTATTACCAAAATATGAAAATACCATAATCGATCACAACACCCAATCACAATAACACAATAATAACTAAATTAACATTAAATCAAGGTTAAATCCCGAAGGAAAGTTAAAACATATTACTCAAACCCAAATCTATATATATATTCATATTCATCTTCATATTCAAAGGAAAGAAGAACAAGATGAAAGAAATACACAATAGAATGGGGATCTGGACACCTTGGGAGGGCAGCAGTTGTGAAGACCCACTCCTTTCTCCTCTTTCCCTTCTTCTCTCTCTTTTCTTTCTCTCTCCTTGAGGGTTTTTCCAAAAGTGGCAGAAAATGAAACTCCTTTAGGGTTCATCATATTGCCTTTTATAGGTTTTTCTAATTTAGGAAACCCTAGGATTTTTTAAGGCCCGAAAGCTCTAAAAAGTCCTTCGAAAACTTAAGTTGGGAAGTTTGTCTGCATTTTTGTCATACAGGCCAATGATCGTGGCCTAGAGTTTTACCTTCTATCACGATCATGGCTCCTTGCACTTGCTTATACTGTGGCTTACTGGCCACAATTGTGGGCCTCTACTTTGGTTTGAATCTCCTTCAAAACTCCTCTGTTCTTCAATATTAGCCCTTAAACACTAACAAACTCCTCAAGGCAGCTCAAATACAAACATTGAAGTTCAAAAGCATGCTCTAACCCATAAAACACGTAAAACATAAATATTTAACAAACTAACACAATTCTGACCTAAACTGTAACACCCCAACTCACGCCAGACCCGAACCCGATATCGACAGTGATATCCGGATTCGTGCCCCGCGAAGGTGGCATGTTACATCACTTAACACTTCACTAAACACTTAGCAAAAGTCGGTATAAATTTTTTTTTTGAAAACACTTTTAAAATATTTTACACTTAGCACTTATTGTGTGCTCACTTGTTTTTAAACACTTTATATATTTCAACTGAAAACAGAACACATCTCATACACTGGAAATCAAAATACTTTTATTTGCCACTT
>JANQBM010664304.1:0-15427 GCA_025594535.1 Erythroxylum domingense | reverse complement strand
ACAATTTGATGATGTAAATATTGGTTTAAATGAAATGAACTACTACAATGTAAATTATGTTTTGTTAATCAATGAAATGAGTAGTTGAGTAGTTTTAAGTATTGTGTTATTCTGTATGATGCCATATAAGTGGTTTTGATTGCTCTAATATACCATTGTCATAGGATATGTGTATGAATGCCCTTTGGATGTTCAGGTATATACTCTATGGTAGAGGGGGTGTTATAATTTTAGTATCAGAGCATGGTTTGGCATCCATAGAGACATATAAAGACATTTAGACATGATAAATAGTGAGAGATTCGGATAGTGATCATAACTATTTTTGTTATAGGTCTTCTGCTATAGGAGATCAAGTTGGAGATTCAGTTAACATAGAGTCTATAGGAGCCAATTGAGGGTCTCCTATACCTGAGTTTACACAAATGCCTCTGAGAATCCGAGAGAGAAGGGAAAGGAGATATAATAATCTTCAAAAGTAGGGGGCTGTAGACTTCTATGGAAGTATAGACCCTACTGAGGCAGAAGGATAGTTAGAGAGAACTGAAAGAATGTTTGATCAGATGGAATGTGAGTCAGATGAGAGATTTGATTATGTAGTCTCACTTCTGCAAGGTCTAACATAACTGTGGTGGAAGATTGTACCTAACAGTTTTGCCTAACCTTGTGGACTAAAGTGGGAAGATTTTCTGAAGGTGTTTTGAGAGAACTATATGCCCAAGATTTATTTGGATAGAAAGATTAAAGAATTTTTGGATTTGAAGTAAGGCAGCTTCACAATAGCAGAGTATGAGATAAAATTCAACGAATTAATGGGGTATGCAACTGCATTGATTCCTACTAAAGAAGACAAGTGTAGGAGGTTTGAAGGTGGGTTAAAAATGGAAATCATAATGAGGCTAGCCATTTCTAATTTGGGTAGTTTTATGGAACTACGAGCAACCTCGATCAGAATTAAACAATTGTTAAAAGATGATCAAGGAGAGTATAGACAAGAGTCTAGAGTGAAGAGGCAGAGCGAATCTCAAGATGATTTTGGCAGAAGCTTCAATAAATGCCAGAATCAATTGTTTCGATTCCAGACTTGATCGAGAAATTCGGGGTTTCGATTGAGAGGTGGATATGCTTAGGCCGGTAGAGGTAAAGGAAAAGTGCCCTCCTAGCAATCCCAACAGGCACCTGAGTGTGAACATTATGGTAATAAGCATGGTAGGGAGTGTAGGAGATTATCAGGAGCTTGTTTCTATTGTAGCTGTATTGAGTATCAGATCAGAGATTGTCTCGAGATATTGGGACCACAATCTGGAATGAGAGAAGAAACAATGATTGAGACGATGGCCCAATAGAGCAGAGCTACTGGATAGGCACAAAGAGGCAGAGGTAGAGGTAGAACATAATCAACAAGGCCTTGTTTCAGGACCAAGGTATGGAGTTACCGGCCATAGTCTCAGGCCAGGGTTTATGCCATCACTAGACAGGAGTCGCAGAACTCCCCAGATGTGGTAGCATGTGTGTTGAATTTATTTAAATTTGAAGCATCTGCATAAGTAGATCAGGATCTACATATTCATTCATCGCACCACATCTAACATCTAGATTGCATTGTGTGAGAGAGATGTTGAATTGTGGTTTAGTGGTGAGTATTCCAGTTATTGGTGAAGTTTGTAAAGGGTATGATTCGAATTGATCAAGCCAAGTTAGAAGTTGATTTGATTGTAATGCAGTTGAAGGAGATAGATATTATTCTAGGCATAGATTGGCTCACTGCTTATAGAGTTGTGATGAACTACTATACTAAGGAGGTAATTCTTTTATCCCCTAATCAGCCGAGGGTAGTGTTTCGAGGAGTTAGTCAAGCAGTGCCAGCCTGATTAATTTCATTCATGAGTACTTTGAGATTGATGCGAGGAGGACGTGTGGCTTATTTGGTCCACATGGTTCATACTCATATTGAGCAGACCATTTAGGATATTCCTGTTGTTATGGATTTCCTAAATGTGTTTCCTATAGAATTTAGGGTTTACCACCAGAAAGGGAAGCGGAGTTTACTATTGACCTTATTCTAGGTATCGCTCCTAAGTCAATTCCTCCATATAGGATGACACTTGTAGAATTGAAGGAACTGAAGTTACAATTGTAGGAATTGTTAGATAAGGGCTTTATTAGGCCTAGTGTGTCACCTTGGGGAGCTCTGGTATTGTTTGTGAAAAAGAAGGATGGGACTCTGAGATTGTGTATTGACTATAGATAGTTGAATCGGGTGACAGTAAAGAACAAGTATTCTCTACCGAGGATAGATGATTTGCTTGATCAGTTGTAGGGAGCTCAAGTGTTCACTAAACTTGATTTGAGTTCAGGGTACTATCAGTAGAAGATAGCTGAAGATGATGTACCGAAAGCATTAAGAACGAGATATGCGCATTTCAAGTTTTTGGTAATGTCGTTTGGGTTAACAAATGATCCGGAAGCTTTTATAGCTTTAATGAATAAGGTATTCCAACCTTATTTAGATCGTTTTGTGATTGTGTTTATTGATAACATTTTGGTGTATTCGAAGTGTAGAGAAGAACATTTAGAGCATTTGAGGTTGGTTCTGCAGATAATGAGGGAGATACAATTATATGCCAAGTTCAGTAAGTGTGAATTTTAGCTTAATCAAGTAGTATTATTGGATCACATAGTGTCTAGACAGGGCATACAGATTGATCCAAAGAAGGTAGAGGTAGTGATGAAGTGGTAAGCTCCAAGAAATGTGATTGAGTTTCGAAGTTTCCTTGGACTAGCTAGATATTACCGGAGATTTATCGAGGGGTCCTTACTGATCTCAGTTCCTTTGACAAAAATTCTGAGGAAGAATATGCCTTTCAAATGGAATCATGATTTTCAGAAAAGATTTAAGGAGCTAAAGCATTGGTTAACTACAACACTGGTGTTAACTATTCTATCTTCATTTGGATGTTATGTGGTGTATAGTGATGCTTTACATCAGGAGCAAGGATGTGTACGTATGCAGCATGATAGAGCGATAGCATATGCTTCGAGACAGTTAAGGTCTCATAAGTTTAATTATTTGATAGATGATTTAGAGCTTGCTGCAATATTATTTGCTTTGAAAATTTGGAGACACTATTTATATAGTAAAACTTTCCAGGTATTCACCGATCATAAAAGTTTGAAATATCTGTTGAGTCGGAAAGATTTGAATATAAGACAGAGGTGGTGGATAGAATTGTTAAAGGATTATGATTGTACCATTGAATATCATCCTAGTAAAGCTAATGTGGTAGTTGATGCACTAAGTCAGAAATCCAATAGTAGTGTGGCTCAAGTACAGTTATTGAGGTTGCCTAACCTAGTCCAATTAAGAGCATTAAATGTTAAGTTGAATTTGGGGCAGAATGAGGCATTGATAACTACGATGAAACTGAGGCTTGTATTACATGACGTAATTAGAAAAGTTCAAGATAAAGATCTCGAGTTAGTGAAGTTAATTAAGAAGTTGAAAGTGAATCCAAATTCTGAGTTTGAATAGAGAGATGATGCATTATGGTTGAAGCAAAGACTATGCGTACCTGATATTGATGATTTGAGGAAAGATATTCTGGAGAAAGCACATGCAGTAGCCTATGTTATACATCCTGGTACTACCAAGATGTATAACACGCTGAAACAACATTTCTGGAGGCTAAGGATGAAGAAGCAAGTGGTTGAGTATGTGGCTAAATGTTTGACTTGCCAACAGATTAAGGCAGAGCATCAGGCTCCAATTATTAAGTTACAGTCATTGCCTATTTCAGAGTGGAAATAGGAGAGGATCATAATGGATTTTATTATAGGTTTGCCAAGGACTCTGAGGCAACATGATCTTATATAGGTTATTGTAGACCGATTGACAAAGTCAGCTGATTTCTTACCAGTGAGAGAGAATAACTCACTAGATCAGTTAGCTCGGAGATTTGTTAATGAGGTAATAAGATTACATAGTGTCCATTGTATCGAACATGGATCTTAGATTTACCTCGAGATTTTGAGGTAGCTTACAGACAACTTTGGGTATAAAGTTGAACTTTAGTACTGCATTTCATCCTCAGACAGATGGACAGAGTGAAAGAACTATTAAGATTATTGAAGATATGCTCAGAGCTTGTGTATTGGAGTTTCAAGGAGCATAGGATCAATATATTGCTCCAAATAAAGTTGCTTATAACAATCAGTATCATAGGAGTATCAGTATGGTTCCCTAAGAGGTGTTATATGACAGGAAGTGTCGTTCGCCTTTATATTGGGATGAAGAGGGTTTAAGAATTGTTAAAGTGTCATTCCTCTTTATATTGGGATGAAGAGGGTCTAAGGATTATTAAAGGCCCAAAATTGATTCAAGATACTGTGGATAAAGTGAAATTGATTCGAAGTAGAATTAAAACAACACAAGATAGACAGAAAAGTTATGTGGATCAACATCGAAGGGATATGGAGTATTAGGTAGGAGATAGAGTATTTCTGAGAGTATCAACTTGGCAAGGTGTATTGAGGTTTGATAAAAAGGGTAAGCTCAGCCCTAGATATATTGGTCCATACGAGATTATCGAGAGAGTTGGACCATTGGCCTATAAGTTAGCACTACCTTTTGAAATGGCTTAGATACATAATATGTTTCATGTGAGTATGCTTAAGAGGTATTGGTCTGATCCGACTCATGTATTACCAGCTCAGGAGATTAAGATTACTAGTAATTTGAGTTATGTTGAAGAACTAGTCAAGGTAATCGGCTATCTTAATAAACAGTTGAGAAATTGAGTGATCCCATTGGTGAAAGTCCTTTGGAGGAATCATTCAAGTAAACAAGCTACATGAGAAACGGAGGAGCATATAAGGAATTAATACCCCTATCTGTTTAATCAATCTGGTAAGAATTTGGAGGACGAAATTTCTTAAAGGGGTGAATTGTAATATCCGGTTTCCTAAAACATAGGTAGGGTTCAACCTTAGATCATGTGTTACAACCCAGAACCACATTGGGCATATGACAATCACCAAATACCCGAGCTAAGGATACTCACGGTACCCTTAACCCGACTATGCAAGGCTAACTAAATATCTTTAAAACATTTGGATAGCACAACAGCTGTATTTTGAAAATCTCAAAACTAAATTAAATCACCTGTAAATCAGTTTTAAATGCATTTCTATATTCATATTAAAACTCTACCACAACTACTATACTTTTAAATCCACTCAAGAGCAATCTCAATGACAATATAAAAGGTTCATACATAAGGTCATTTACAAACCATAAGATAGTCAAGGGTTTAGCTACTATACAACAAAAGTACAAAATATAGGCTATCCATATGCGATAATGCCTTAAAAATGTCGAAAGACTGCACGAACTAGTCAGAGCTTCAAGCTCACCATATTAACCTGCATAATTGAGAAGCGGACAGGGTGAGTACATTATGTACTCTGTGAGAAGGAAAAAAACATATATCACAAACAGCCCAATGCACATCATGACGGTCTAAATAACCTAATGATGGTTTTTTTTATACATCTAACATGCATACAATCACCTATGAAGTGAACACACATGATATAGAAACACATAGGCCTAGTCTATGACTCAGCCCATACTAGTTAGGAACCACATAGGCCTAGCCTATTAATCACTCATTCAGTGAACATAGGTTCCATTTCCAATACACAAGAGTAGAAAAGCATTACATGTAACATCAAATCTCGTTAGGAAGCCAAATCTCATAATAAGCCAAAATAGTTATGTGTGTCGCCACTAGTCAGCCAAACTAGTATGTACACCCATCGATTCCCGATGTTAGTTTCACTTTCATTTGTGGTGAGTCCAGATTATGGTCGACAAGAGCATCATGACCTTAGGTGATGACCTCGTCGGTGACCAAACCTCTAGGTATGTAATCACCCGCAAGTCACATAGAAAGGTGTCATTAAGAGGACTCAACTTTTATGTACCAGCGTTAAAGGGTACGAGGGTCGTTTAATCTATTGTTCCTAGTACACGAATAGTCAATCGTTACCTCACCAATTACAAAAGAATCATATACAAATATTTAGTACTAAAATCAAGTAAGGTATTATGCCTTATTTATCGATCCAACTGATAAAATGGAACCTTGTTATAAATCTAAGCCAAAAGAGAACATATACACACAACATACATGACTCAGTTATGTATATGTAAGTTCTAAAACATTATTTCATATAGTAAAAGTCATCTTTTGCACCCCAACTACAAAGTTGTTCAAAAATGTAGTTTCAAAAAATAAAAAATTGTCCTTTGCACATCAAGTGTAGGTTTGTTGAAAACAATATCATTCCTCAAAATATGAAATAAAAACATCACTTTCACTCCAAGTGTAAAGAGTTATTCAAAATAATGTCGTTTATTAAATACATAAGTACACTAGTATCTATTTGAGATTCAATTCTACTATGCATTAACTAGGTTCAAAATTCACATATAAGTCATTATGCATGTCTTGGGATGTCCTAACCTTACCAACTCACCTCAAAAGAAAGTATACACTCCCTTGACTTCAACAATCCTCGGTATGAGCTCCTTGATCTACAATTCCTGAGCCTTTATACATACAAATATACAATGCATTTACTACTCAAACATGTGTCTTATATTTATACACCACTGCATAAGTTTATAAAACACAATATCACAATCTTTAAACTATATGATTCATCCATTAAGCTTCTCACTGGTTACTTCCCTTATTATTCACAAATGCTTTCTTTTTCATTTTCCAATTCATTTAATGCCTTTTTCCAATACTTACAGATTTCAAAGCATAATTAAGCACATTTTTATCCAAGCACATTAGGTCACTACTCATCAATCTATGCAAAAATTCAAGTTTACTCTTAAGTAAACATGAAACCTCTTTCCAATGCACACTATTACAATCCTTAAATCCTAGGCCAAGTCACTTAGACATTTTATCAAACACCTAATATGCATGACCTTTAAATCGTATTTTCAAGACTTTATTATAGTAATTCATGCTCCTATCTTGCTATATAACAAGCGCTTCCAAACACAACACATTTCGCTACTCCTTTAAATCCAATTTCCTTCATTTAAACCATTAATTTCAAAAGATATTCAAAATTTTACAAACTTTCACCAAAGAGAGCGTATCTTAGTTTTGGATTAAGGAAACTTCTCCAAGATTCATTTCATTCATCTAGACTATATTTCATGCATGATCAAGCATGGAGAACAACATATCTTAACACCAAACTCAAGATCTCAATGTAGAGAGAGGGGAGACAAAATTTACCTAAACTTTCCTTTGGTGATATCTTCAAATCCTTTGAGAATTTCTCAAATATAATGATAGATTTGAGTTCCTTGATCCAAATTAACTTAGAACACCTTAGTTTGGGTTGGAGAATTAAAAAAATGGTGGAAATTGAGTGATGGCCGAAAGTGTTCTTCTTCTCCTTTCTTCTCCTTTTTTTTTAATTAAAACAAAGTGTTTTAATGCTAAATGGTGGGTTAAGGAAGAAGGGTCTAGAATATTGACTCTTCTTTGACCAATATGGTGAATTTACTTTTTTGCCCTTAGCTTATGTGAAATTACCATTATACCCTTCAATTTTTTCCTAAATTTGCAATTAAGCCCAAAATTTCATTTTGGTCCCCAGACTTTTGGAAATTATAATTAATCCCCTTAAATTTATAAAATTACATATTGGTCCTCCAAGAATTGAAAATTTACTTTTAAATCCCTTATGTACATCAACTTTTCCAATTAAGCTTTCTAAGTGTCCAATAAGTCTATAAATCATGTCTAATTACCTCTAAGGAATTAGAACACATTTAACTCGACCACCATGGCCATATCCATCCAATGGTCTTGATTTTACACATTTAGAAGCTTATATGTCAAAAATCTCCAAGATTTCGCATGCTGATGAACTATAAGTTTATGTAAGGGCATATAACTTATATATCACTAGCATATATACTGAAAGGATTCAAATACATTTTTGAACTCGTATACAACCATGTATATATCAATATATAGTAGTATCTCCAAGTATAGACCAATACAAAAAAAAGGCTCAAAAAGTTTAGCGTTACAAGTCCTCCCCCCTCAAAAGAGTTTCATCCTCGAATCTCCTAAGTCAAGGATACAAATAAATGGGGGTACTGACGTCTCATAGCATCCTTAGGCTCCCATGGCATCTCCTCGACCCTGTTGCTCTTTCAAAAAACTTTGACCGTGTGAACTTCCTTACTACGTAACCTTTTTATCTGCTGATCCAGAATCTGGACTAGTTTCACCTCAAAACTCGGGTCTTCTCTCAGCTCCACTAAAGGTGTCTCTAAAATATGAGATGGGTCTGGTATATATTTATTAAGCATCGAGACATGGAACACATTATGGATCCTACCAAAATTCGGTGGCAATTCCAATCGATATGCCACAGTCCTTATGTGCTCCAAGATATGGAAAGGTCTGATATATCGAGGGTTAAGTTTTTCTCAACTCTAAAATCAGATAATACCTTTCCATGGTGATATCTGAAGGAAAACCATATCACTAACTGCAAACTCTAATGGTCGTCGCCTCTTATTCGTATAACTCTTTTGACAATCTTAGGCAGTTTTCATTTTCTCCTTGATGACTTTTACTTTTTAAGTGGTATTTTCTATCAATTCGTCTCCTTCGTCGTTGCATAAACTCGTGCTTGAGCTCATAAAATAGAACGCTACTGATCTACTAAAGGTATACTACTACCCAAATCAATCCTCTGTGTGGATCCAGAAGATTGAGCACCTACCTAGATGTCTCCAATTGGTGTCTTACTGGTTGCATCGAGCTATCTCATTCTCAAGTTGAAGTCCAAACTAGCTGTGGACAATCTCTCCTCAAGTGCCCTGTCTCTCTACACTAAAAGCACTTTCTCAACTTCATACACTTGTCTGAATATACCTTTCTACAATTTCTACAATGTTCAGATTGAGATGGTCGAGCTCGAGAAGCGGAACTGGTAGTAGGGGTAGTACTCTGACCTCCTGGTCGTGGTGACTGTAAACTGACAACTGATGATGCAGCGTTTCCAGTAGTACTCGGAGCTGAACTACCACAGCTCCTCTTGAGCTATTGGTTAGAAGGACCTCCTCCCTTCCTTTTCCAGTTCTTTACCTCCCATTGTCTCCCACGCTCTTTCACCAACCTCTCATCTCTCTTGGTCGACTGTACCATCTCCTTGAATGTGGTAGTGGGGGTAACTGTCATCCTCTCCTAGATCACCAAATGCAATCCAATCTCAAATCAAACACACAGATTCTGTTCATCTACCACGTATTCTGGGACATTGGTGGCAACCTCTCTCAGCTCCGTCTTAAACTCGTGTACTGATCTATTCCCTTGTGTTAATGCAAAAAAGGTAGTCTTTTCTGATCTCTATCAAATCTGGTATAATATTGTTCGTTGAATTCGTTGATAAAATCCACCCAAGTTATATGATTATGGTAGCGTCCCTCGATATTTTCCCACCAGACTCTAGCATCACCCTTTAGCAATCAGACAACTACGTTCAACTTCGTCTCATCAGATAGCCCCATATCGTGGAATGTCTTTGCGGTCTATCTCATCTAAGTTTTGATCTCGGTAACATCACCACATCCATCAAAGGAACCACACTCGAAGTCCTTTACTTCCTTAATATACCTCGAGATTTTAAGCATCGAATATTGCTCTAACGCATGACTAAGTACCACTACTGGCTGGTGAGGTGGCGGTACCTGTGGTGGCATCTGTGGCACTCCAACCCCAGGTTGCTGTTGCGTAATGTACTTTGCCCACAATACCAACACCTGCTGCAGAGCCTCCCTTTGCATCGGTAGCAAACCCAGTTGTGTTACCTCTAACAGTGCTTTAGTGTAAGGCTACCTATGAGCCGAAGAGCTAGCAACTGTAGGTTCTGCAATTGCTTCAGTGCTGTGTTCCTCTGGCTCGAGTCGCAAAGGTCCAACCTTACGACGACTTCCTTTTCCTCGTCCAACCATGCTATCATTATAAAATCAAAGAAAAAAATGTTTAATAAAATAGATCAAACTAAGCTTAACTTCCAATGAATGTCGACAAGTACTCCCACAAAGGTCGAAATCATCCCACTATTAAGGACGTCAACTTAATGATCCAAGACTTAACTTCTTGACCAAAGACTATCGACACCCAAACTCAACTCCTAAGGATCATAAACCTTTGAAAATGGTAATAAAACTTTTAAAAACATAAAAACCTTGCTTTGATACCAATTTAATTCTCACGACCAGGAACCACATTGGGCACATGACAACTGCTGTATACCCTAGCTAAGGGTACTCACGGTACCCTTAACCTGACTATGCAAGGCTAACTGAATATCTTTAAAATATTTAGATAGCACAATGACTGTATTTTGAAAATCCTAAAACTAAATTAAAACATCTATAAATCAGTTTCAAAAGCACTTCCATATTCACATTAAAACTTTACCCTAACTAATAGACTTTTAAATCCACTCAAGCGCAATCTCAACAATAATACAAAAGGTTTATACATAAGGTCATTTACAAACCATAAAATAGTTAAGAGTTAATTTACAAAATTATAAAGCATATCAACATAATCATGAGCCACTATACAATAAAAGTACAAAACAGAGGCTACCTACTTGCGTTAATGCCCCGAAAATGTCAAAAGACAGCACGAACCACTTAGAACTTCACGCTCACCAAATTAACCTGCATGGTTTGGAAGCGAATGGGGGGAGTACACTTTGTACTTAGTAAGCAGGAAAAAAATATTGCAAACAGAACCTAATGCACATAATGACGGTATAACCTAAGGACGATGTTTTTAACGCATTTAACATGCATACAACCACTTACGAAGTGAACATATATGACATAGAAACATATAGGCCTAGTCTATGACTCATCCCATACTAGTTAGGAACCACATAGGCCTAGCCTATTAATCACTCCTTCAGTGAACATAGGTTTCACTTCCAGTATACAAGAGCAGAAAAGCATCACTTATAAAATCAAATCTAGTCAGGAAGTTAGATCTCAGAATAAGACAAAATAGTTATGTGTGTCGTCACTAGTTGGACAAACTAGTGTGCACACCCACGAATTCCCAGTGTTGGTTCGATTTTCATCTATGATGAGTCCAAACTATGGTCGACAAGAGCGTCATGACCTTAGGTGATGACCTTGTTAATGACCAGGCCTCTAGGTGTGCAATCACCTGCAAGTCCTGTAGAAAGGTGTCATTATAAGGACTTGACTTTTATGTACCAGTGTCAAAGGGTACAGGGGCCGCTTAATATGTTGTGCCTAGCTCACGAATGGCCAATCGTTACCTCACCAATTACAAAAAAAATCATATACAAATATTTATTACTAAAATCAAGTAAGGTACCATCCCTTATTTATCGGTCTAACCCATAAAATGGAACCTTGCTATGGCTCTAAGCCAAAATAGAACACATACATGCAACATACATGACTCGATTATTCATATGTAAGTCTTTTGCACTCCAAGTGCAAAGTTGTTCAAAAATGTAGTTTTAGAAAATAAAACACTGTCATTTGCATTTCAAGTGTAAGTTTATTGAAAACAATATCATTCCTCAAAATATGAAATAAAAACATCAGTTTCACTCCAAGTGCAAAGAGTTATTCAAAATAATATTGTTTATTAAATATATAAGTATACTAGCATCTATTTGAGATTCAATTCTACTATGCATTACCTAGGCTCAAAATTCATATACAAGTCATCATGTATGTCTTAGGATGTCCTAACTCATTTGAGAGATATGTTTTCCCCAACTCACCTCAAAAGAAGGTGTAAACTCCCTTGACTTCAAAAATCCTCAGTATGAGCTCTTTGATCCACAGTTCCCGAGCCTTTATACATACAAATATGCAATGTATTTACTACTTAAACATGTGTCTTATATTTAATCACCAACTGCATAAGTGTATAAAACACAATATCACAATCTTTAAGTTGTAAGATTTGGCCATTAAGCTTCTCACATAGTTACTTCCCTTATTATTCACATATGCTTTCTTTTGCATTTTCCAAAGCATTTAATGCCTTTGATCCAATACCTACACATTTCAAAGCATAATTAAACACATTTTTATCCAAGCACATTGGGTCGCTACTCATCAATCTATGCAAAAATTCAAGTTTACTCTAAGTAAACATGAAAAGCTCTTTCCAATGCACATCATTACAATCCTTAAATCCTAAGTCAAGTTCACTTAGGCATTTTATCAAACACCTAATGTGCAAGACTTTCAAGTCATATTTTCAAGATTTTATCATAGTAATTAATGCTCCTATCTTGTTATATAACAAGCACTTCTAAACAACAACACATTTCGCCACTCCATTAAATACAATTCCCCTTATTTAAACGATCAATTTCAAAAGATATTCAAAATTTAAGAAACTTTCACCAAAGAGAGGTTATCTTGGTTTTGGCTTAAAGAGACTTCTCCATGACTCATTTCATTCATATAAACCATATTTCATGTATGATCAAGCATGGAGAACAACATATCTTAACACTAAACTCAAACTCATAATGTAGAGAGAGATGAGAGAAAATTTACCTAAACTTTCCTTTGGCGATATCTTTAAATCCTTTGAGAATTTCTCAAATCTAATGATATATTTGAGTTCTTTGATCCCAAATTAACTTAGAACACCTTGTTTGAGTTCTTTGATCCCAAATTAACTTAGAACACCTTGGCTTAGGTTAGAGAATAAAAAAATGATGGAAATTGAGTGATGGCCAAAAGTGTTCTTCTTCTCTTGTCTTCTCCTTTCTTTTAATTAAAACTAATATTGACTCTTCTTTGACCAAACATGGTGAATTCACCTTTTTGCCCTTAGCTTATATAAAATTACCATTATACCCTTCAAACTTTTCCTAAATTTGCAATTAATTTCGAAAATTGAAAATGACCAAAACTTTTATTTTCATTTTGGTCCGTGGACTTTTGAAAATTATAATTAATCCCTTTAACTTTATAAAATTACATATTGATCCTCCAAGAATTGAAAATTTACTTTTAAATCCCTTATGTACATCAATTTTTCCAATTAAGCTTCCTAAGTGTCCATTAGGTCTATAAATCATGTCTAATCACCTCTAAGGCATTAGAACACATTTACCTCGGCAACTATGGCCATATCCATCCAATGGTCTCAGTTTTACACACTTAGAAGCTTATATGTCAAAAATCTCCAAGATTTCGCATGTTGATGTAAGGGCATATAACATTATATATCACTAGCATATATACTGAAAGGATTCAAATACATTTTTCAACTCACATACAACCATGTATATATCAATATACAATAGTATCTCCAAGTAAAAACTAATACAAAAAAAGGCTCAAAGAGTCCAGCGTTACATCATGCATTACATTGACATGCATAACATTAACATACACATGAGTATTGGTATTTGTACACATTACAAAATTAGCATATGTACTCAATTGATATGTCCCGGGCATGAAAGATGTTAAGTGAAAATGACGTGAATTATGAATTGTCATGTCTTGAATTGTTGTTTAATCGGATTCTAATTAGTGATTTGGAATTAATTGTGATTAATTGGGAAATTAATGAATTCATATGTACAATTGGATTTGGAAAAATGCCTAATGTTAGGATAAATTGATATATGATACTAAACCTATAATTGAGTGACATTTAACATAGTTAAATGTGTGACAAATGGACTAGTAAATGAATGACAAATGGACCAATTATTATGTGATAAGTGGAGCAATTATTAAGAGACTTGTGGACTAACTGTTCGCTCAAGGTTACACACGCTAAGTTTTACTATTTATAACCTTGGTAATTACCACAAGCGCACGGGTCGTTCTTGTAGTACCTAAGGTGTTGATCCCACAAGGAAGGGAACTAGTCCCAAAATCTAACGGCAGTTAAGTTTGCAATACCTAATTAAACAACTACTGTAGAAATTAAAATTAATCAAGAATCAAATATGAGAAATTAAAGCACCAAAAGAATGGACAAAATAGTCAGCTCACACAAATAATCTGAAACTCAACCTAGAAGTGACCAATTGAGAGAAAGGGGGAATTAATTCGAAACTAAACAAAATCTACCTAATTATGTAATTTCCGACTTAAAGGGCCTAGATAGTCCTAAGGTGAATTACTCACGCTCGAGTTATAATTCTTAACCCTAATTAATAATCCCTAATTTAAATTATGGAAATTGCAATCCCTTGATCCGTAATTAGAAACCTAAATTAGTTCTAAAGTTGTCTATTAACCTACCGGGAATCTATGTTCGATCTCTCGTTACACGACTCTATCGGTTTGATTCAACTCTCTACCTATCAATTTACCTAACTCTTGTTAGTCTAAATCGATGATTTTCACTTGGCTTACCCTCTCAGTTTTTTGTTAGGTTATGAAGAATCGAAATTGAATCACAAATAAATCGAATAAAATATAATCAAATAAATTTTATTAATCTCAAGAAAAAAAACCTGAGGGTGAGTTTAGATCAAAGATCAACACTCAACGACAATATTCCTAATCAATATCAAAATCTCACATGCCAATGAAATCGAAATAAAAAATAGAGAATACTGTCGGAATGGATCTCGGAGGTAGTAAATGCGAGAAATTGCCTGTTCTAGGAAATACGTCATGTTAAACGTATCTTCGTGCCTCTCTTCCTTCGTCTCTTTTCTCAATCGCTTGATCTCTCTAGGTCTTTCTTGGATTTTTACAGAATCTCCCTTTTTGCACAACTCTCTCAGTTCTCTAACAACTGCTGGTGGCTGCTAAGTATTGTTCTATTTATTCTATAGCAACTCTAGGTCAAACTCAAGGTCAAAACAATCTGAAAAAGCACCCAAATTTTGAGTTTTCATGTCAACTTGACGTAGGGCACGATCGTGGCTCTGACTGCCACGATCTTGGCCAGTACTATAACCTTTCTGTAACAATCGTGGCCTAAAGTGCAAGATCGTGGCCTAACTTAATGCTCTCTGTCACGATCGTGACCCTATGGTACACGATTGTGGCCTGGCTGCTGCTGGCTCTTCCTCTTTTGTCACGATCGTGGCTAATGTACACGATCATAGCCTATGTCTTTTAGCATGAAACTCTTTAAATCTTCACATTCTTCCCTGTTTACCCTGCAACACTAGCACACACATCAAGGTATCTAAAAAATATACAAATTAAGCTCAAAGATTCATACTAACCCATAAAAAAAATTAAACAAATAAACTAACACAATTGAAACCTAAATACACACTAAACACTCAAAATAACACTAATTACTTAACAAATCAAACCCTA
>JANQBM010663774.1:0-15431 GCA_025594535.1 Erythroxylum domingense | reverse complement strand
AAAATTATAATTCACTGTCCTGATTTTAATGACATTAGACTCTGCTATACCAGGTAAATCAGATACCGGGTGTTACAGATCCGAAAGATATCTAAGGATTATATCTCAAATAAGCTTGTTGATTAATAAGGGTTTTAAGTTCCTTATTATTTTTTCGTGCTCTGAAACATAATAATTATAAATATAAAAGCATGAAAATATTATTAAATTTGTGTACAATTTGATTATTCATTGACATAAAGATAATGAAGCACCAATTTTTAAGCTCGACAGCTTCTTCGATTGGTGGATCAACAAGAATCGCTGAGTCAAACCAGGTAGATAATGCAACACCTAAAATTTTTTAATTTTCAGTTAAAAATAAGATAGAATGATAAGTAATAAAATGTAATAGTGTAATGAAGAAAAAATAAAAATACCGTTATAGAAGTTGACTTTTAGTTTACGACACACAATTATTGGATAAGAATTTAAGGATTTCGCAATTTGTTATCCCTCGTTAGCAACGAAAGAATTCCACATTGACAGTACAATTGTTTGTTGTCTGAAAAAAAGAAACGTCAGAAAAAGAAGTAAAAATTATTTGAGTATTTGTGAGGTATCAAGAAAAACAGAGATTTTATATTACTGCTTGTTGGCAAGAACGAATTTTTGCACAGTTGAATGTTTGCCATCTTTGTTGATTTCTTTCTGATCCAAGACTTGAATAAGCACAACCAAAATATCTATCACATGTTAAATATAAATATCACTAAATATAACAGAAAGAAATAGTCAACATTGTACAAAGAAATAAGTTAAGAGTCTAACCAACTAATTTTTCCTTCTGGTTTATGCAGTTGATAAGATCAGTGAAAGGTGTGTAGTTAAATTTGGTGGGGATGATGGCATCGTCATTTGGTACAGGTTCAATGACAATACGATTTGTAATTGTCAACTATATTTGTAAGTCTTTAGTTTGATACTGAAGTGGAATTGCCTTCACAATGGCATTACAAATAATATATTTTTTACACGATTGTAGAATATGGCTCATTTTTTGGATGTCATTGTTAAATATAATACCTTCAACTTGTGAGCCCTGTTAATAGTGAAGAAATTGTTAACAATTAAATTTAAATAAATAAACATTTAGAACGAAGAAAGTGTACTCATCATACCTGAGAATCAACAAAGATAAACTTTTGTCTTTTTTTACGGTAAGTTAATAATATGCTATTTTTCTTGCACAATAATTTCGCATGACCACCACTGAGCGCCGAGTAAAATGTCCTAAATGAAAGAACGTTTTTCCATCCTGAAAGATTTATTTAATAAATTAATCAGCGGAAAAGAATGGTTTTTATATGAAATCAAATTATATTAACTTGAATAAAGCAATTAATATACCTTCTGACAAGTTTGTATTTTATAATTTGACTAATTGAAATATTTCTTGAAATACAATATTTCTCATCTTTTGATCAAAATTTGAAGATTCAAAAGTTCCCGAAATAATTAGAACTTTAACTGATTCTAGAGTGCGAGCTCTTGATAAAGCTACAAACAATTGTCCATGTGAGAATATAGGTTGACGGAGAAAAATTCCCACATAATCAAGTATTTGACCTTGAGATTTGTTTATGGTCATTGCAAAACATAAACGAACAGGGATCGACATTCTGACAAAAGGTATCCCATTTTTTTCATTGTCAGAAGATTGTAAGGGAATTTTAGGTATAAAAACTATTTTTTCTTTGTGAGGTCCGAAGACAATTTCTGCAGAAATTGTATGATCTTTTAGTTATCTGCATATCAACCTTGTCCCATTGCATAGACCCTCAGATGGATTCAAATTTCTTAAGAGTATAATGGGGAATCATTCTTTAAGTAAGAGTTTGTATGGAGTTAAGTCTTTCGGAATTAAAGAATTTAGAAAATACTTATAATATGTTTGATGTCTTCGATCAACTGTTTTGACAAAACTCAAGTATGAATGCATATTTCCTGACAATCTATTAATCATGATCTCGTTAATCTCATCAACAGAGCTATTTGTTGGACATAGCACATATCTATTTATCATCTGGTATGGATCAGATGAATAGAAGCTTAGGTCAGGGAAGAAGCTTTCAAGTAATCTGGTGGAGATAAAGAGGGATCAGAAAGATGTATTTGCAAGTTTCTTAAAAAAGGAAAGTTAAATATACAATGAAGAATGTATTAACCTGTTAAGAGATTCGTCTTTGATATCATAAGGAATAACTAGTTGTTTTGGCAAGGATATTTGTTCTTGCTCATCAACTGCTTCGATGCATTCTCCTACACGTAATAAAAATTCACAAAAAGCTGGATTTGATATAGCTCTCATATTGATCGTCAAAGAGAATTTATGCATGTGCTACCAAAGATGTGAATTTATAAGACTTGAATCAATGATTTGTTATTTTGTAACTTGGTCAATAACGGGTACTGTTTGGCAGAAATCACCACCAAATACAACTATTTTGCGTCCAAAAGGTTCATTGGAATCCATGATATCTTGAAGTAAATCATGAAATGCTTCAATAATTTCTCGTTTTGCCATGGAAGCTTCATTCCATAAGATAAGACTACTTTCAATTATCAATTTTCCAATACTACTTTGCTTAATTAATTGACAAACTTTTTTCTTTAAAAAATCAAGCGAGATTTTAAATCTTGATTAAGCTATCCTGCCACCAGGAAGGACTGATGCTACAACACCTGATGTAGCAACATCAATTGCAATATGCCCTTGTGATCGTAAGTTTGCAAGGAGAGCTCGATATAAGAAAGTTTTCCCAGTTCCACCAGGACCATCAATAAAAAACTTCCACCGTTTGAAGTAAAAACTAAATCTAGTATCAAATCAAATATGTATTTATGACATTCAACCTTGATTGTAATAATAGATCTTCTGGATCGACATGTATACTTCTTTCACTTTGTATTTCTTTAGTTTGATTTTCATGATAATCAACACGAAATTGATGATCAGTAAAATGGTAATCAGCTAAACTCTTCCCCATTTGCTCCAAAGATTTATTAATATCTTGAAGGGCCATTTTTGTAATGACATCAGATGTATAGGTACTATAAGAGGAAGCATATTGATAGTCAGAACAAAGATCGCCTTTGAATGTTTCCCAAAGCTGCTTAGGATTAGTTGGTGAACAATAGAACAGAAGCGTAGCAAATAAAATTCTGAGCGATATTGGCATTTGAAACATAATAGCCTCTTCAAGAGTTTATTGTATATAAAAATCAAACGCTAGCAATCCCAACTGTAGTGCAGCCTCTCTAAAACAGCTTCTTTTTTCACCATCAATAGTCAACAAGTCATCAAATGATGTTAGTCCTTTAACATATGTGAGTAATAACCTTAGGCAATACCTTTCTCCTTCTCTAGGGTCAACAGTAACCAATCTTCTTATAACTTTTCTTCGACTTCTCTATGACCATGTTTTTGTTTTTTGATTCAAAACAAAATATTCTGGAAAATCTTTATATAAACATTTCATATGTTCTGTCTTTTCATCTATCAAATTCATCTTAAAAAATTCAGTAAGCACTGTTTTTGAGAAGTCAAATTTCCTCAATAAATGGAAAAGATCTACATTTCTGTCAAAGGAAACCAATTGATGCTCTGGAAGATGAACTTGTAGTATATAAACTGATGGATTAATTTTAGCCAAGAGAAATTCATATATATGCCATAAAGCTTCACGAGGTGAAATCCAACGGCCTTCTTGGAAATTACTTATTTCGTCAATATCATCTGTGCCTTGTTGATCGACAATACTAAAGTTCACAAGATCATGGCCCTTAAAAACATATTTGTATAAGTATTTGACAAGCTTCACAGTTGAACAAATTTCAACATTTATTTGATAATCAATTAGCATCAAGAGATACGGATTTTTAGGAATCACCCACTTATTATCAATCTCATGTCTCGAAATTTTAACTTTTCTACCATCATCTCTTCGTCTATAACACAGATAGCTATCCTAACCATGAACAGTAAAAGGAGCAAAATTCTTGGGATAATGATTTTTGCATGCACCGTTTCTCATGCAAGGGCAATCTTTATTCATAAAACCACAAGGAACATAATCATATGTTTAATCACAAGAGAATATAATCACAAATTTTCATCAGGATCTGGTATTTCAGCAGATATGATCTGATTATAGGAATCTGGATTTAACAATTTAGAATGTCACTTAAGGATCAGTAATAAATGAGAATGAGGGAATCCACGCTTTTGAAATTCAATAACATAAACAAATGCGGTTACATCTCCAAAGATTTGTTTTTTTGATCAACTCATTCTTCAAATTTTCAAATTTGGCTCGAAATACTCTAGCCAGTAAATCTAGTCTATCTTGTGGCTTTTCATGAAATTTGAGATTTTCTTGTATCTCTCTCTACGATTGGAAGTGATGGTTAGAAAAATATCAGGTTTACCATATTTTTTTACTAACCATTGCATCAAGATAATGTCGTTTCATGTCCCTTGGACCATCGATAAATGAAGCTAGGAGTATAACTCGATGAACAATTCTTGAACCTTCTATTTGACTAACATTAACGCTATCCAAAACACCTTGTAGTATTTCTGTCCGTATCTCATTTTGTCTTTTTCTATGGAAATCAAGTCGAGATGTTTCAATCTTTATATAAGTGCCCACAACAAATTATTGAAGTAGTCTGAAGCTATGAAGTAGCATAAATTCATCATTTTTTCTCATTTGGAGTCGATAACAGTAATATTCTCTAGAGGAAACAAAACCATATTCGCAGTATGTTTCATCCGCAGCTAGTAGCAAAGAAGGTGGATTTGATGAATAAAATGGTGCAATTAAATAATATCTTCAAAAAGATGAAACGGGAAAAGAAACTTGCCTGTGTTTTCCACAGCAAACAATTGAGATGCATTAGTAAAAGAGTTCATATGAACATCAATTCCCTCATCAAAGACATTGCTCCTATTTGTCTTTGAAAATAATCATTTAATTCCAGTATGCCATCTAGATTCACCATGAGGAAATAAAAAAGGATATTGAAGAGGGTCATAACATGCATAATAAGTTTGAATTCTATAACTTGTACTCGAGTGAGTATAGACTTGGATGTAAGGACATTTATCAATGTGTTCATCATCAATCTCAGTCCATATAGCAGCCACTTGTGATGCAATAGGAAGATTCTAAACACGTTGATCAAGGCCAGGATAACACTTTAAGATTATTGCATGATTCTCAAGTGATGGAATCTCCCTAAGACTTCGAAAGAATTTGGCATAAGGATTATCTCTTAAAATTGTCGTAATCAGTTTTAATGTATTCTCAAAAAGTTTATCACAAGAGTCATTCCTTCTTTTTAGTTCCTCATCAGTATCAAAGAAATAGAGTTGGATTCCAGATATCTTATCAGATGTCGAAATTAAACTGTCAAGGAAATGATAAACTTGACCTTGAACACGAAATGTATAAACCCCTTTCTTGTTTTTGTTAGTTCTCGATCATATCTAGCTCCATAGGAAGTAAAAGCTAGGTTATTATTATATGTACGAACATTCTTTCTGAAATGGTCTGATTCTTCATCATTGTCAATAAATAATTGTTTCAAAGCATATGGCATTTGAGGGGCAACAATAAAAATCTATCCTGATGAACAACAGAATGACGAAGGTTCAAGATAAAATCTTTTTGCATGTCAATGTTCACAATTTGGAATAAAACGAAGTTGTTGAGCCTCAACGGGCAAATTATGCAAGGATGCTAACTTTGACGAAGGATGACGGTTTATGCCTTAAAATATATATTAAAAAGTTGTTAACTTTGTGTAGTAACGATATTACAAATAGTAAAAATATAGGTCAAAAAATTTATAACTTGATCTTCAACATGTATGACTGAGTTAGGTTGGATTGGAAAAGAAGATAAAGTTGCATGATTTGAATGATGACATGTCACATTAGATGCTTGAAACGTTGATGTCGTATGAACAATTTCTTGTTGTTGCAGAGAAGAATGAGTTGGACCAACACGATTCATACTAAAATCAAGAGATCGATTTTGTAATAGTTGACCAATTGAATGATGAAAGTATAGTTGGTCATCACGTTGGCCGCTAGAAGGTTCAGTATCAACAAAAGAATCTGAATGTTGATCACTAACTGCTTGACAAACTGTCAGTAAAGTAGTGTATAATTTTTTTACAGCCCGAGTTTCTCTTAACCGTCGTAAAAATTCTCGCTTTTCATTTTTTGGCATTTTAGCGTACCTTTGACATCTTTTGGCATTTCTATCCATATCTGAAGTAAGACAATATTTTGGTTCTTCATATATCTATTTATAATATTATTTTAGAAATTTTAAATACTTCCGCTGTAAATATGTGAGAAATATATATATAAATCTATACTATTTATATTATTAAATATAATTTAATAATTATATATATATATATATATATATATATATATATGTTGTATTATCAACATTATTTAACGATGCTCAGGTACATTAATAAACTTAGGTACATTAATAAACGATGACTACAATTTTAAAATGTCTAAAAATAACATCATTAAAAAATCAAGCAATAATCTCATATTTATTGATCAACATAAGAGAATGCATTTAAGAAATTATATATTTAATAAAGAATTTGTCATCAATCAATAATATTTACTGTGTATTTGTTAATATAACTGAAAAACTCAAGGGGGTTAATTATTTCACAACTTTCCGCAAACTTCTTTGCCGTCAATAAAATAAAACAAGCAAAATTGAAATAATAAAGAAACAACAATAATTTGGTAATGCAGTTCGGCACTCCTTGCCTACGTCTGCGGGGCCCTCACCCAGCTTAATCACTTTCACTGAAGTACAATAGAATTACTCAAGTTTTTACTGAGCCGACACCACTCAACCCTTGACACTATCTCTCAACCTCACTTTCCGTGAAAGATTTTCACACCCAATAGTACAACCACCTCGTACTAACCTCTTCAGAGGATTTTCACACACTATTTGACAATAAAGATAATTAAATGAACAACTCAAGTGATTAATCAACTAAGAACAAAATAATAATACACTTGAGAATAAAAGAAAGACTTCCTTATGGATTTTATCTTCTTGAAATAACCCAGCTGAAACTCTTCACCATAGCCGATTCTTTCTTCATAAAACAAATCACTATACCCATAGCTCATCAAAAACGTAGAGAATTACTTCGGTTCACTCTAAATAAGAATAACACCTGTGACATAAACATATGTAGACCAACCCTTGTTCATAAGTTAATTTCACCGTGGCTGCCTCAAAGCATCACACTTTGTTCAGCTAGATCCCTAATATGCACCGTAAGGTGTATATTTATTCATAGACACCTAACATGCACCACACTTCTGACATGCACGCGTCTCCTTAATATTTTTCACACCAACGTTGCCAATTAGACTTCTACTAAAGATCAAAGAAGTGGGCAACACATGCTGTAGGGAATACACCGTAACTACTCCTGATAAACATTTATAAGACCAACATAAACAAGTAAAGAAAGTCCACTTTGACTCAATAGCCAACTGACGCACACTCATCTATGCCACAAACTCCCATATTACTTTAATCCCCACTCCCCATTTTTGCAAGAAACCAAAAACCACAGAAGCTCCTTATTTTCAATGCCCACTCCACTCACATTCTTAATCCATACAATCCAATGTTTTTAAGCACACTACCATGAGACATTCTTCAGGCATAGATAGACGTCTACTTCAAACACACAATAACCACATCCTTTTGTTAGTTTTGGATATATTTTATATATCCTTATTTATTTTTGGCATTTTAAATTGGACATATAAGATAATTGGAATTATCATATGGATTGAAGTCTATTATCATGTTGGTAATTGAATTATGCTTTGCAGGGATTTTTTGGATTTTAGATAGAGAAGAAAACAAAGGGATGTGGTTGTTGCGTGTTTGAAGTACATGTCTCTATCTCCAGCTGAAGAAAATCTCATAGAAGAAGTTTATCTTGCGTGGGAGTCTTGAAATAAAATACACGCAGTGGGTTGAAATTAAAGAGATGCAGTGGCCTTGATATAGCATAAGTGGAATATGTATGATACATGTAGGTTATTTTTTGGGCCAAGGGAATTAGATATATGATGAATCTTGCGTGAGTGGGTAACATGTGTGGTGAACATTACTTGTTCGTTGAATAAAAAAAAAGCAGCGATTGTGTATGTCTCCATGAAATAGTTGAAGTGAATTCTGTGTGTGAGATATATATCAATGGAGTAGGGGGCGTTAATGATATACGAAAATATATGCAGCTGAGGTGGTGTATGTGTTTTGGGTTGGATGTACATGTGGGCATAAGTTGGAGTTGCGTGAATCACCTTGCTTCTGGACAAATCTTATGTGCTACTTCCATTGTTGTTCTTTTTAATGCTGGTTTCTATTGGAGTTGCAGTGATTACAATAACTGATTTACGGTTTAGTCTCTTTGGTGCTTATGTGGCATTGGTGTGGATAATTCCCAATGCAGTGAACAAGATTCTATGGTCTACTTTGCAGCAGCGAGAAAACTGGACAGCTTTGGTCTTTAATGCTTATAACGTTTCAGCAGATAAACGTTTATATTTTGTGGTGACAACTTTCTGATCTATTTCAGAGGAGCTGAACCTATAGGGAAGTTGTTATTTTTCTGTCTCAAGTGTTTTCTATTTTTATTTTTAGTTGATTCATCACTTGAGTTATTTTTATTATTCTTTCGTTAAAAGATTAATTGAGAAAATCCTCTATTAAGGTTAGTATAAGTCGGTCGTACTATTGGGTATGAAAATCTTTCACGGGAAGTGAGGTTGAGAGATAGTGTCAAGGGTTGAGTGGTGTCGACTCAGTAAAGCCTTGAGTAATTCCAATGTACTTCAGTGAAAGTGATTAAGCTGAGTGAGGGCCCCGCAGACGTAGGCAAGGAGTGCCGAACTGCGTTAACAAATTTTTAGTGTTTTTATTATTTCGCTTTTGTTTGTTTTTATTTTGTTAGTGCTAAAGAAGTTTACTGAAAGTTTGCAAAACAATTAACCCCCTTTGGTTTTTTAATTGGTATCAGAGTGGGTCACAGTTTCAGAACTTGTTAGCAAGTTGGTTCAGATCCTATTTTCACGAACATGACAAATTTTGAGATGAATCTCTCAACGGGCAAGTAAGAAAGAAGCAAAGGACTGGCATTACAGGTTGAGACTGGTAAAGGTGTGAATGATGCAGAAGAGGAATCTGATGAAAAAGAAGACTTGGTACTACTCACACAAAATTTTGGTAAATGGCTGAAAAGAATGAAGAAGGACAGACCTAGCCTTAGACAATATGGTGGAAGTTCATCGAGTAACGATTCAAGATAACAAGTCAAGACACAAAAGGGTGAACAGAAGGTAAGAAGAATCTAATGTCACGAATGTCAAGGTTTTGGACACATTTAAGCCGAATGTCCTAATACTTTGATGAAGAAAAAAGGAAAATCCTTCACGAGCACCTGGAATGAAAATGATTTCGATAATTAATATGGCAGTGAAGAAGAAATCTCTAATGGCTCAGCGTTAGTTACCCCATACAGTAAAAGTCCAGTTACTTGCTTAATAGTAACTGAGAAGGAAGTAACTGAAGTCGAAAAAGGGAGAAAATTGGAAAATTTTGAAAACAATTCAGCTCAAGATCCAATGCCTAAATGATGGAAAGGAGAATATTTATGAGACTCACAAAGCTATGTGTGAAAAATGGGTGAATATGTGTAGAAAGAATGAAAGATTGAAAGAAGGAAATCTCTACATGAAGAACACTATCCAAGGGCTAGAAAAGAATTTGAAGTTGGCATTAGATGAACTTGGTGAAGCTAGAATGAAATTAGTAAGTACCGAAAAGGGACTGAGAATGTTAAATGGAGGTACCAAAAAGCTAGAAAAGTTGTTGAAAATTGGTAAAGTTTAAGGTGATCTTCAAGGCATTGGGTATAAGGGTGAGTGCTCTAAAGTGAATGAGAAGAAAGATGATATATCCAAATCTGTCCAAGACGAAGAAACATCAAGAAAGAATTGAAGATTTATACCCACTTGTCATTTTTGTGGAGTCATTGGACATATAAGGCCAAGATGTTATCAGAGTTACTACAAATGATACTTCAAAGGGGCAAAACCGAAAATCTAAACACTCTCCATTAAATTTGCAGCAGCATTCCATGGTATCGAAGCAAGCTTGGATTAGAAAAAGTCAATTATAAGTACAAAAACGTAGTGAAGGAAAAACAAGAAAATGCCCAGATTTGTAGTTAGTTACTACTGAGGAAGTAACTGCAGAAACTGATTTGTAGTTAGTTACTGCTGATGAAGTAACTACACGAACTGAAGAAATTTTAGTTACTTCGGATGATGAACTAATCAAAATAATGGAAGCTGATTTGAATCATGGTCCTTCATCTCGAATCCGAAGAAATCATCCAGCAGAAAATGTTATTGGAGATGTGAGCGAAAGAAGAAAAACAAGAGAAAGAAAAAGGGTTGATTATCAAAAACTTACAGGCTACTTATGTTATACATCTTCATTCGAGCTAAAGAAAAATACCAGGTTTGAGATTCTTCGAGGGGCATAGGGACAGTGTGGTTTACAGTTTTTAAGTATTTTTTTGTGTTATTAAAAAAAACAAAAAAAGGAAACGAAAAAGAAAAGAAAAGATTTTTTTTTGCTCTTTAGTTTTATGTTGCTATTGTTGTCTCATCTTTTTAGTAGTTTTTTTGTGACTTCTTTTTGGTTCTACCGAAGACTCTTAAGCTCTCTCATGGGTATGGATCTCTCTCCAGTATCTCTCTATCTTTCAGGCATATCTCTCAGTATTTTGAATGGAGGTAATTTTTCTTCTTGGCTTGCTTATGATTCTTCCGCTGCATCTATGATTGATGATTATGATTATGCATTTTGATACTGTTTTATCCTAAGGAGGAGACATCAGATTGTTTATGGTACATGTTCCATTCAAGGGGAGATTTCAAGGTATATGTGAGACTATTCGTCTTGCTTTTTGGCTTCTTTTGTCCCAAGGGGGAGAAATTTGGATGATTGGATAACTTGATGTTCTTTAGAACTTAATGTTTGATTAAGGGGGCGTATTCGTCGTATTGATTTACATTTGATACTTATATGTCCAATTATGTTATTTAGGGATTTGTGACAAACATTGCCAAAAAGGGGGAGATTGTTAGGATATATTTTATATATCCCTTATTTAGTTTTGGATATATTTTATATATCCCTTATTTAGTTTTGACATTTTAAATTGAACATATAAGACAATTGGAATTATCATATGGATTGAAGTGTATTATCATGTTGGTAATTGAATTATGCTTTGCATGGATTTTGTGGATTTTAGATAGAGAAGAAAACAAAGGGATGTGGTTGTTGTGTGTTTGAAGTACATGTCTCTATCTACAGCTGAAGCAAATCTCATAGAAGAAGATTATCTTGCGTGGGAGTCTTGAAATAAAACACATGCAGTGGGATGAAATTAAAAAGATGTGGTGGCCATGATATAGCATAAGTGGAATATGTGTGATGCGTGTACGTTGTTTTTTAGGCCAAGGGAATTAGATATATGATGAATCTTGCATGAGTGGATAACATGTGTGGTGAGCATTAGTTGTTCGTTGAATAACAAAAAGCAGCGATTGTGCATGTCTCCATGAAATAGCTGAAGTGAATTTTGTGTGTGAGATATATATCAATGGAGCAGGGGGCATTTATATATTTGTAAAGTAAATATTTCTTTTGATTGGGTGGTTCTGCCAAAAGGCATCCAGCCCATGTATCCATATTGGCATCAATCTGAATGAGCAATGTATTCTTGGGAAGATAGCTATATAAAACAGGTAGATCCTTGCACAAAGTCTTAAGTTTTATAACGGCTTGAGTATCAATATTAGTCCAATTCCATTGGGATTTTGTACTACATTTTAGTTGTAAAATTTTTCTTTCTTGTGCTAAATTTTTGAAGAAACCTTGATCCAAAATGTAATTTAAAATACCTAAAAATTGTTGTACATGAGTTCTATTTATTAATTGATTGGAAAATTCTTGAATCTTTTTTAAAATATTAGGTTGTAATTTTAAATATCCATTTTGGAATTCAAATCCTAAATATTCTATATTTTGTTGTGTTATTCTAGCTTTGTTCTTGTTGAGAATTAAACCTTTGTCTTTACAACGTTGAAGAACTAGTTTAACCTTTTTTAAATGATCCATTTTATCTTGATTAGAATAAATAATAATATCATCTATATAAACAAAGGTAAACTCTTCCAATCCGTCGAGATTGTTATCCATAAATCGTTGATATATACTAGGTACTTGTTTTAATCCAAATGGTAATACATTCCATTGATAATGTTTTTGAGGTGGACATGTAAAAGTTGTTAAAGGTTTTGTATTTTCATGCAATCTAAGTCGCCAATAACCTGATTTATGTCCTAATTTATTGATAATATAATTTTTCGTGGAAGTTTATATGCATCTCTAATAGTGGCTTCACTAAGTTTTTTATAATTTATAACCATTTTACGTTTACCACGTTTTTGTTCAGCTGAATTATTGACATAAAATGCAGGTGCTAAATGTTTACTAGTACTAGGAGAAAGTAATTGTTTGTCTAATAAGTCTGCATATTCTGTAATAAATTCTTGTACATCTTGTTGAGTATATGGAATATTATTTCGAATATTAACTTCTTGTGTCGGATTTTTGAGTTTTATTTCAATTAATTGTTGATTATGATTTTTGATTGGATCAAGAGGATTTTCACTACAAACAGTGTCTAATAAAGTGTCAATTTCTAGTTGAATAGACATATTGTTGAGAAGATAGAACTAAAGATAATCTAGTTTGGTGTTTATGAGATGTAATGTGTGATAATATGTAGTATGATGAATAGGAATTTTGATAATGATTGATTTTTGATTTAAAGTTTTAATATGTGGCATTCTTAAAGTAATATAATGTAAATATTGACAAAATGGATTATATAATTTTAAAATTTTTTTGCCTAGAATTAATTGTAATCCTGATTCTTGTTGATATATAGAAGGTACTGAAAAGGTGAATTTCTCTATTATAATATTATTATAATAACTTAAATACCAAATAAATTTAAAGCTTCCATCTGCTATTCGTATTTGTAATGGCTTTTCTAATTTTTTCTAATTGGATATGAATTGTTTAGAAGCAATACAAATAGTAGCTCCTGTGTCAATATATGCATTTACTTTTTTATTCTAAATTATTACTTGAATAAAAATTGTATTCGGATTCAGTTGACGATTTTGAGTTGCTTCCTGTATGAGATTCATAATGATATATAGAAGAAATGGTTGAGTCCGTATTGAAATAAGATTCCATAGGTTCTAAATCTGCTTGAAATGCTAAATTTAATATATGGAGTTTTTCGTGATATTTGGTATTGGGGTTTTTACGTTTAGGACAAGTATTTGCATAATGTCCTTCTTCTTTACATAAACAACATTTACAAGATTTTTTCTTTTGTGGGCAATCCTTTCTTTTAGGTTTAAATTATCTTTATTTATATCGTCTAAATTGTTTTTTATAAGGAATATATGGTCGTTTTCGGTAATAATGGCGAGGATATCGTTTCCATTTATAAAAACTTATACGGTTTCTTCTTTTTCTTTTTGTAAGAGAAGGATTTTATTTCACATCCATATTGTTGTGATATTTCTGCATAGTTTGAACAACAAGGTTGAATATCTTTATGTCTTAATGTTCGTTGTAGTTTTGATTCAAAGCATTGTTCTGCTAAAATTTCTTGAGTGATTAGAATAGCTCCACCTATATTATAAGCAACTGCTCTAGTAGCTCTTTTTTCTTGAAATGTGGCTTCTACTTTTTGATTCATGGGATAGGGTAATTTTTGAATATAGGTTTCCTATTCACGTCTAGTTAATTTGTAATAATATTTTTTAAATTCACATATATATTCGTCTAAATGAAAAATATTACATGTACGCATATTATTTAAATTCCATAAAGCTTTTACTCGTTTGTTATGTGATGCTTCTTGTTTAAAGGAAAGAATATCTTTTCCTAAAAATTCTTTGTAAATTTGTCTAGTGATAAATTCAAATGTTTGCATATTATTAGAAGTTTGTTGGTATGCAGATGTATTTTTAAAGGCATCAGCATTATCTAACAAAAATGATTGCACAATTCTAGTTATTTTATAGGTTATAAAATTCCATAATAATTCCTTATTTTCCAATTCTCCGAATGGTTTTTCTATTTGGAGTAATAATTGGATTTTATTTGACCATTCAATAAGTAATTTTTCAGGTTGTCAGACACAATCAAGATTTAGAACTCCATTACGGCCTAAAGATATATGTTTTGGTGTATATTCAATAGGATACTTTCGTACTTTTGATCCTTTTTTATAATAACCATGATTTAAAAAGTCATCTAATTTCCAGGTCCACGAGTATGAATCTTGATCTTGTGTATCCTTTTTTCGTTTATCTCCACTTACATATTCTCTTTTTATATTTTGTCTTCCTACTTGTGTTTTACTACTTTCTGGTTGATCTTCCTTTGCATAAATCTCTTTATTGGATTCATATCCATATATAATTTCGTCTTTATCGATGATTTAATGTACTTTTTCTGCGGATTGTAAGGTTAATTTTTGTACTAATTGAGTTATTTCTGATAATTGGGAATGTATAGTTCTTTCAACTTCTTCTAATGATTCTGGTTGTATTTGAGCTGAAGTGTTTAAGGCCTGCATGGTGTAACTAAAGTGATAGGTGATAATTTTGGGACAGTTAACCTCAACTATAGTAAAACAAATTAAAGCTAACTTATATCCATGACATACTTAGTTCGAATCCCAGCATTGGAATATACGCCTTGACAAGGGATTGGCTTAAAGGTAGCAGAAGCGTGGTGGGTATAAGTAGATTTGGGACCGTTAACCTCAACTCGAGTTTTGGTTAGCAAAGTCGTCAACTGAATCCGAATATAACTTCTATTCAAGTAACAATTTAGAATAAAAAAGTAAATGCATATATCGATACAGGAGCTACTATTTGTATTGCTTTTAAACAATTAATATCCAATTGGAAAAAAATTAGAAAAGCCATTACAAATACGAATAGCAAATGGAAGCTTTAAATTTATTTGGTATATAAGTTATTATAATAATATTATAATAGAGAAATTCTTTTATTAAGTAATATTACTATAATTAGAATTGCCTTTTACTTAGATATTATAGTATTTGTACTTACTTTGCATATTTTATCCATTTATAACAAATATAACAAATACATTACACTATACAGTTTTGAAATT
>JANQBM010663665.1:0-15432 GCA_025594535.1 Erythroxylum domingense | reverse complement strand
TCACCAATGAACACATATCCTTTTGAGTGTTCAGAGTATCTAATAAAAATACTTTTTCTCCCTCTTGGGCCTAATTTTCCATGTTTGTGAAAGAGATCATAAACATAGGCTGCACACCCTTAAGGTTTGAGACTTGATATGTCAGGTCTCTTACCAGTCCACAACTCATATGGTATGCTAACAACTAATTTCGTGGGCACACGATTAAGTACATAAGTGGCTGTTAGCAACGCATCACCCCAAAAAGTGATTGGTAATTTTGCTTAGGCCATCATGGGCCTAATCGTTTCTAATAGCGTCCTATTTCGTCTTTCAGTGACTCCATTTTGTTGTGAGGTTCTAGGAATTGTTAGTTGTCTATTTATTTCTTTCTCATCACATAAAGCTTAAACTTGTCTGACAAGTATTCTTGTCCACAATCAGTTCGTAATGCTTTTATTTTCTTATCTAACTGATTCTCAACTAAGTTCATATATTTTATGAAACAATCGAATGCTTCCAATTTATGAGAAATCAAATAGACATGACCATACTGACTATAGTCCTCTATGAAGGTGATGAAATAAACTGCCCCACTTCTAGCCTTACATTTATTGGACCACAGATGTCAGAATGAATTAATTGCAATGGATATAAAGCTTATGTTCCCTTTCCAAATGGTTTTATCGCTATTTTAACAGCTAAACAATGCTCACATGTAGGTAGATCTACTTGACTTAGATTACCTAAAAGTCCTTCTTTAGCTAATCGACTGATTCGATTTTGACCAATATGACATAGTCTAGCATGCCACAAAGTTGCATCATTGTTGGAATTACTAGATGTCAATAATGAATAACTAATATTATTATTTTCCTTAAACATATCCAGTACTATGAAACCATCACATAAAAACCATGACCATAATAAATAGATCCAAGATACAAATCCATTCTACCGCCGTGGAAATTTATATTGAAACCAAGTCTAACCAATATCAACACAGATAAAAGATTCCTCCGAATCTGAGGAGCATATAATACTTCATTTAGGATAAGGGGCCCTCTATGCATGTCTAATTTACATGTACCAATTCCTTGTACAGCAACTCTAGAATTGTCACTTACATAAAGCCATCGACTGCCATGTGAGAGTTTATGAAACTTAACGAAGGCATCTCGATCCTTTGCTACATGGATGGCTGCTCCTGAGTCTACAATCCATAAAAGATGTGATTCAATTAAGAAAACAGATCAAGAAATATTCACAGAATAAATGTTTGTACTATAAAGTTATACCTTCTTAGGCTTGGTACAATCTCGAGCAAATTGGCCCTTATTACCACAATTATAGCACTCTATATATTTCATATTCTTCTTCTTGAAGGGACGCTTTCCCTTTCCACGTTGGTTCCATTTTTTCTTCTTAGATTCCTTAGGAGAGTGGTTGAATTTCTAATTTTTCTTCCACTTGTATCCACCATGATGCTTGCGTTTCTTATTCATAGCTCTATGTGAGCTAGAACTAGCTACATATGCCTCAGAAGACATCTTTGAGGCTTTAAGATGCTCTTCCTCCAAGATGAGATGCCTCGTACCATCTTTCATTGTCTTAATGTTCTCATTATTTCATTGTCTTAATGTTCTCATTATAAGTTAGGGGCATCTTCATATGCTCCCAACTCTGACGTAGTGAACGAATCACAGTTTGTACTTGTTTTTTGTCAAAAAGCTCATGACCAACATCACGTAACTCATTTACCATATTGGACATTTACCTTAGATGCTTTCGCATTGTATCTTCTGGGGGCTTCTTATAAGTATCAAAATTAATTGTAAATGACCTCACTTTGGTCAATGAAGCACCTCCAAAACGAGTAGACAATATGGACCATATGTCCCTTACAGTTTTGAATTTACGGAACTCTCGCATGATATCATTATCTACGCTACTTAGCAACATGATGCGAGCTAAAGAGTTCTTATTTTTTCACAATTCATATACATCACCTTCTATACTGGGTCGTAGTGCCCTCCTCAGGAACTTCCATTGTTAAATTTAATGGTTCAAGAGCCTCTTGCTCCTCCAGCACATATTAGATTTTCATACTACAGATTTCATAGTTATCACCATTGATTTTCTCACCCCTATTGAGTTCAGCAACAATATTCTTTGACCCAGTAGCCATTTTGAAACACTAAGTTTCTATAATAAGAAAGAAATATATATATACACGTTAACGTCATATTAATCGTTCATAGAGTAAATAATTCGATCACAATTACTTATGAAATCAAAAGTCCACTATTGTGTTCAATCATCATTCATACAACAATTGAATCCTAATTATCTTACTCTAGACGAATACCTATATAAAATATATGTAAACATATTACATAAATATCAAGACTTTGTTTTTATAAAACTACATATTATATGTAAATGTACTATAACCTACGAACAGTCTATAGGTAATGAACCTTACGCAGAAATGAGTTTGCGTGACACAGTTCGCGAAGCTCAATGTACAATAGCTCTTACTATTTCCATTGGAAGACCTATAGGATACAAAGTCCTAATTAACTTCTTTCTACTCATCTCTTTAATAAATGTCATCACTAACAAATTATAAGTCTTCTTATGAAGCATATTCTTCCAGAGCATTCATAACAGTTCGCCTTGAGGTTGAGGTAATGTCAAAAGTAAAGTCATATACTTACTTCAACACCTACATAAGCTAAACAACCTCCAAAGTATAACTTTTGCATCATGTTATTAACTGAAATAACATATTGTGTTTGATCATCTTCAGGCATTAAATGCATGTTAAGTAATTGTACATACATGCTACTAATACGTCTCTTTTGTGCCTCACATCGAAGAAACTTAGGCGTCCGCTTAATAATAGGCAAATTCCTGAAAAACAAATTTTCAAGAGTCAGAAGAGTGCACAAAATAAATAAATTGTTTTGTCTAACACATAGTGAACTCATGCTCATATAATTGAAACAATTTTAATTCTATCAGCAATTTATTGAACTAATCAAATTATTCTATTAATATCTAATCAATTAGAAACTTATTTCTAATCTAATTATATTTCAATATGAATAAGTCAATTGAATTAGAAACTTATTTCTAATTTAAATTATAATTGAACTAATCAATTTATCTTGGTTTAATTAGAAACTAATTTCTAATAAGACTTCTGTCTAATTTTGACTAAACAAATTAGTATAGATTTAATTAGAAAACATATGTTTAATTTTAATTTAACGAAAATAAACTTATTTCTAAGTTTATTTTAACTAAAAAAATTAGTTTAAATTAAAATTTTTAATTATAAAAAACTAATTTATTTTAATTAGAAACTAATTTAACTAAACTAATTAGTTTGTGTAAATTAGAAAACATATTTCTAATTCTTTATGTTATATTTAATTCTCTACATATCATTACAACCCAAAAGTTTAAAAGAAACAAAACAGCCTAATGGTTACAAAATATGTAACTTTTGATTGAGAGGCCACATGCCTCTTACTTGAAAACAAACAAAGGGTTTTGGGAGTAGATGAGAGACAAGGAAAAAAACTCCATGTATCAAAAGTCCAAAACAAAGTTTGTAGAAGTTGTCTTCTACCTCTTTTCTCTGCTCTGCGTTTTGTTCTATTTTTTTTAATTTTCCAGGAAACAAACACTCCATAGTCTCTGCTCCTCTTCATGTGTCATCTCTTCTCTTCTTCTTATCGTGAAAAAGAAAGAAAATGAATCCCCAATTTATAAGGTGAATTTGGAATCGCAACATCAAACAGAGAGAGATGTACAATATATATTACTATATGATGTTGATGTGAAATTCCTATTTCTCACCGAAGATCTCTCTCTTTTCCCATTTCTGTTTCTCGTTGTGTTGGATTGTGTAGAAAATATTTTGTGTCATTCAACTTTATCTTACTTCTTGGTATTACAAAAAATAAAACCACACTTCTAGAGAGAGAAGCAACGACAGAAGGAAAGAAAGAAAAACAAAATATAGCATATCCAAACACAGTCGCACATACACAAATCAGATTCGTATATAAGGGTACAGACATCAGTTTTGTTTGTTGTTTATCATAATCTAAAAAAAAACGAAATAGCATACACCCGTTCTAGAAATAATTTCAAACCAAAGTGGAGTATGCGATGAGTCTTTCGAAATTTGTAAGCATGCATATATAAAAACAAACCAATGCTCTGATACTAATGTTAGAATAAATAAGCAAGAACATAATCATGTAGATAATGTTAAAAAACAGGATCTTTGTATATGCATGAATAACAAATAATCAAATACTTTGACTATTGTTGTATTTCCACCAGTTAAAGAACCAACAACAATGTAGTAGGAAAAACATACGCAGAGTCTATTCATTTCGTTCTTTAGTTTTTTACTTACAAAAAACTTAACTACCTTTGGTAGTTATTGAAAGAACAATGACTATTAGACCCCTCATGTGTGTATATGATCCATTAGCAACTATACTGACTTCATTTCTCTGCGTAACCTGTATACTACTGAACGAGTTGCTAAGACCTTTACGGATAACATTTTTACATTTCATGGTATGCGTCGGACTATAGTAAGTGACCGAGATGCCATTTTTACTAGTAACTTTTAGTGTGAGCTATTTCGGTTACAGGGTGTGAAGCTCCATTTTTCCACTGCCTATCATCCTTAGAGTGACCACCAAACTGAAATTCTCAAAAGAACCATTGAAGCATACCTCCGTTGCATAACTCCCGATTGTCCTACCAACTGGACTAAATGGTTATAACTTCCTGAATGGTATAACACCACTTTCCATTCATCCATCAATGTTACACCATTTCAAGTTGTTTACGGCATTGCTCCTCTGGTGTATACTCGTTATTTTGCAGGTGATTCGTTGGTTTTAGTAGTGGATCAAATCATGGTCGATAGAGAGGCGATGTTGGACATTCTGCTCTTCCCCTTACGTCGCACAAGTAATAGGATGAAGGAGATTACAGATCGTAGACACACGGACAGAAGTTTTGAGATAGACAATTATGTCTATTTGAAGTTACAATCTTATAGGCATCATAGTATTCATAAACGAGTCTCACAAAAATTATAAACTCTTTTATGAAAATTGAAAGGACTTGGTTTCGCAAAAATTATGAATCAGTCGTAATAGCTATAAGTTTTTGACAAATACAAAAACAAAAAAAACAAATATGAAAAAACAAATCAACACCTAAATTTATTAACGTAGTTTGACACACTTTGCCTATATCTACGGAGCTCTCACCCAGCTTAATACTTTCACTAACGTCAATAGTTTTATACAAGGTTTTATTGAGCCGACTCACTCAATTCTTAACACTATCCCTCGTTCTCACAACCTGTGAAAGTAAATCACACACAATAATACGATTGACTTATGCTAACCTCAATAGGGGATTTTGTCAACAACGTTTGACAATAAAAATAAGAAATAAACAACTTAAGTGATTAAACAATAAAGAACATAAACAAATATATACTTGAGATAAGAAAAACAACTCCTCTAATAATTCCACCTTCTTCAATGAAAGATCGGAAGTTGTTCACCAATTAGACTATTGAAGTCTTTCAACATTATTACCGGAACTCCCAACACACAGCAACAAAAAAATCACCAACAAAAATAAACATTTCTTCACCGAAACGTTGCAAACATTAGAGCTACAAAATTCACAATGACTACTGGAATTTTTCGCACACCACTAACACTATCGATAGCCACCAAAACTCATATGATTAATAACCAATCAACCCAACAAGCATCACGCCATTGATTAAGAACAATATCTACAAAAATCACAAAAAATTCTGGAGTTTTCGCACATAACAACTCATAACTGACAACCACACAATTAGCACTCCATAAACAATTAGCAGCCACCAAAGAATCATGCAAACACTAGAAAAATTATCTATCAAATTCAACACATTCAACAACCAATACAATCCACATTCGTGATTCAAAAACCAGAAAATACGTAGTTGCAAAATCACTCACAATAAATGATTAAAATAGCCCCTAATGTTGCGTAATCCTTGCCAAAAAATTCAGCACCACATCAGAGTAATATCCCCACAAAATCAGCTACCAAATATTATTCAAGATAGCCTAAAATCCCAGCTGCCAAGTCACAAGATGCCTATTGTTTTTACACACAAAACTGACACCAATATGGCCAAAAATTTGCTTAAACACAGTAACAACACAACTACAATTGTCAAATAAATCTCCACAAATTTTGTTTATCTTAGATAGCCATTATCCCCAAAATAGGCTATACATTAAATGTTATCTTGATTATAATTTTAAACTTAATCAACCTTATTTTAAAAGAGTCTCTCATAAATCCAACTAAATCTAATTATCAAATAAGTCTCTAAAATAAATAATAAGATATCATATCATATATCTTTAACATTTTTTACAGACCCTTTCACATTTTACAGAAGGTTGGTGTAGTCGTGTATACGTTAGACCTACCCGAGGATAGCCGCATTCATCCTACCTTTTATGTTTCCCAGTTGAAACATTGGGTTTCGGAGTCTAATGTGATCTCTTCCATCTTACCTCCCTCCTTGGCATCCATGTTGCATGTTCCGGTTGTAATGTTAGACAAGTGCTTAGTTAATCGTCATCCTCGCCCCTATTCAAATCTTGGTACAATGATCTTCTTCGAAGGACAATGATGTTTCTTGGGAGTTTTTAAATGACCTCGATAACGATTTCCAAACGTGAACCTTGTGGACAAGGTTCGTGAGGGAGAGGGAATGTAAGAATCAATCAAATCACAAAACATAAAAACTAAGATTGATCATGTCAGATTATTAAGAGTAACTAAATAGCGGAAGTATACTTGAATTCATCAGAGTAATCACGTATAGGATATTACGGTGTCTGTTGATCTTCCAAGAGATATATTTTGGTTGTTTTATCTTTCTCTTGATGGGATTAAAGAAAAGAAAACTCTAAGCCTCTCTTGAGGACCATAACCACATATTTATATGTTTAGTGTCAATTACTAATTTGCCCATCATAAATTAGAAATATAACATTAGGTTTCTACACATATCTTGGGCCATACTTTAATTAGATGATTTGGACTCAATAACCTAAAAATTTATTAGAACATTTTTATTTGGGTCATACCCTACAATAGCCCATGACATTTAATTATATATATATGTTAGTCCACCCAAAAATAAATCCAACAATCTCCCACTTGGACTTCATATATATATATATAATTTCTTATAATTATAAGTCATGATAAACCTTATGAGCTCAAAATTGCTATTATTATTTAATAATCTTTAAACAATCCAGTCCATTAATCATATCAACGCAGGATCAAAGGAATCTTTGTCACAATCGTCATGACTAAACTCATCAATGGTCACATACATTAATAAAATGATGACATGGATCAAGTATGGATGCGTAGCACAGAAATTTCATATCATGTGATCTTTAACATGCCTATTTCCAACTGGTCCTACTTTATTCCTTAATGAGATCAAACCGAATGAAATTACAGTGTAAATTCACAAAACAACCATAAATGTATACAAACTTCCATTAAATCAACATATCATCAAATGAAAAAAACACCCATATGAGTTGTGTGCTCATGAAAGACCTTGGGTGGTAAACCTTTAGTCAACGCATCCGCAATCATGGAGTTTGTTCCAATATGTTCTATGGACAAGTGACCACTTTGAATTCTTTCTTTAATAACTCTAGGAACTTGATGTTGATGTATTTCGCCTTTGACGAGCTCCTGTTGTTATTAGAATATAGCACTGTCGATTAATTGTTACAAAATAACTTTAATGGTCTTTCAATGCCATCTACAATTCACAACCCAATGACAAAACTTCGCAGCCATATGCCATGATTGGATGCCTCATAACATGCTATGAACTTAGCTGCCATGGGGGAAGAAGCTATGAGTGTTTGATTAACACTCTTCCAAGAAATAGCTCCTCTAGCAAGTATATAGATATAGCCTCAAGTGGATTTATGACTGTCTTGGCATCCCGTAAAATCAGAATCAGAATAAACAATGATCTCCAGCTTATCCAATTTTCTGTATGTGAGCATGTAATCTTTTGATCTCTTGAGATACCACATAACCCTTTTGGAAGCTTTCCAATGATCCAATCCAGGATTGCTTAAATATCTGCCTAACATTCCAACAATGTACGAAATATCTAGACGCGTACATACTTAAGCATACATTAGACTCCCTACAACTGAAGCATAAGGAATCTTCTGCATTTCTTTAGTTTCTAAATCATTCTTGGGGAATTGATTGAGACTAAATTTGTCTCCTTTAGCTACAGGGGTATCACCTGGTTTAGAATCCTACATGCTAAATCTCTTAAGTACCTTCTTGATATAGCTCTTTTGTGATAACCCAAGAATACCTCGACAACGATCTTGACGTATCTGAATTCCTAATACAAAAGATGTTTCGCTAAGATCTTTCATTTCAAAACTCTTTGATGGAAATTTCTTGGTTTCATGCAATAAGCCTATACCGTTACTGGCAACCATTATGTCATCAACATATAAAACCAAAAAAATATACTTACCCCCATTGAACTTGTGGTATACACAGTCACCAACTAGATTCATCTCAAAACCAAACGAGATGACAAGTTGATGAAACTTATAATACCATTGACTAGAAGCTTGCTTGAGTCCATAGATGGATTTTTTTAATTTACAAACCACCTGCTTTGAATCTTTGGAAACAAAGCTTTCAGGCTACTCCATATAAATTGTTTCATCAATGTCTCCATTGAGAAACGTCGTCTTAACATCCATCTGATGTAACTCAAGATCAAAATGTGCCACAAGTGCCATTATAATCCTAAAGGAATCTTTCGAATATACCGGCGAGAAAGTTTCTTTATAATCAATACCTTATTTCTAAGCAAAGCCCTTTGTGACAAGACGAGACTTATATCTTTCTACATTGCCTTTTGAATCCCTTTTGGTCTTAAATATCCATTTTGAACCAATGGGTTTCACACCTTTAGGCAATGAAACAAGATCCCAAACGTCATTGTCGCTCATGGACTTAATTTCCTCATCCATCTCATCAATCCACTTTTGAGAATTAGAACTTGCAATGGCTTTATGGAAGCTGATTGGATCATGTTCTACTATGCCAATGTCCATATTATGTTCTTGGAGAAAGATAATATAATCATTTGGAATTGCACTTCTCCTTTCTCTAGTGGATCTCCTTAATGGCACTTGTTCTTGAGGATGATGAGTTTGTCCCTCAGGTATATTCAATTGATCGTGAATAGGAAGATGTTCGACATTGTCTTGTTGTTCTGAAGTTCCTTCTTGAACAACATTAGGAATAATATCTTGATCATGAGCAATAATAACTATAGGAAGAGAAACAAATTCCTCTTCAAAGACAAAGTCTCTAACCTTATTCTTATATGCCCCTTCAAACTCAACATTCTCAAAAAATCTTGCATTTTTCATCTCAAAAAATTGATTTATTTGTGGGATCACAAAACTTATACCCCTTGATCGTTCAGAGTATCCAACAAAGTAGCAACTAATTATTCTTGAGTCCAGTTTCCTTTAATTTGGCCTATAAGGCCTTGCCTCAACCAGACAACCCCAAATGTGAAAATGCTTTATACTAGGCTTTTTGCCTGTCCATAATTTATAAGGGGTTTCAGTTGTTGCCTTAGTTGGAACTTTGTTAAGAATATAAGTTGTTGTCTTTAATGCCTTTCCCTAGAGCGAATCTGGTAAGATAGTGCGAATATTCATACTCCTTACCATGTCTTTAAGTGTTCTGTTCCGTCTCTCAGCAACACCGTTCATGCTAAGATTCCTTGGCATAATGTATTATAGGACAATACCGTATTCCTCTAGGAATTCAAAAAACGGTCCTAGACATTGTTCACTGGAACCATCATATCTACCGTAATATTCACCACCACGGTCAAATCTGACACTTTTAATCATTTTGCCAAGTTGATTTTCAACTTCATCTTTAAAAACTTTAAACATATCCAGTGCTTGTGACTTCTCATGAATGAGATAAGGTACCCGTAATGTGAATAATTGTCTATAAACGTAATAAAATACCTTTGACCATTCAGTTCTAAGAAGTCTAAAGATCTTTTAGCACCCAATCTTTTTATGTTTGTCTGCTTCCCCTTAATACACTCAATACAAACTTTAAAATTTGATATATCAAGTGGATTAAGAATTCCATCTGATATAAGCCTTTCCATTCTTTGTTTAGAGATACGCCCTAAATGTTTATGCCATAATGAGGCAAAATTGTCATTTGTCAATTTTCTTTTAGTACCTCGTGATTTAACATGCAAAGATTCATTATATGAGGCTTTTGTATCGAGCAAATAAAGTTTATCAATTCTGGATAAAGAACCTGATCCAATAAGTTTTGAATCCTGAAAAAGACTAAATCGTCCATTTCCAAAAGAACAATAATAATCAGCATTGTCCAAAACGGAAATAGAAACCAAATTTTGCCTAAAAGACTGTACAACATAAGTCTCTCTCAATTCCAAATAATTTCCAGTCTTTAATGATAACCTAAAAGTCCCTATTGCCTCAACTTCAATTGTCGTTCCATAACCCACATGGATGTATTTTTCACCATCACTGGGTTTTCGGTAGCTCAGGCAGCTCTGCATGGACACACTTATGTGAGTAGTAGCACCAGAATCTATCCACCAAGTGTGTCTAGGTACTGAAATCAAATTAACCTCAGAACAAACCAAAGAAAGAAGTGCACCTTTCTTTGCATGCCAAATATGATACCTGGGACACTTCTTTTTCATGTGTGAAGTACTTTCACAAAAGTAGCAACTAAAGCCCTTAGTTTGTTATATTGATTCCTTATGTTGCTTCTTTTGTGGTGCCCGCAAATTCCCTATCTTTCTTTCTTTTCTTGATATTGCCCTTAGAATTGGATGCCAAATGAGCACTTTCAATTTTTTTCTTGCTTTAATCTCTCTTCTTCTTGCACACAATGTGAAATGAGCTCATTAAGAATCCATTTCTCCTTTTAATAGTTATAATTGACCTTAAATTGACTGAATTGTATAGGAAGAGAGATCAAAACTAGATGTACAAGCAAGTCTTCCGACAGCTCTAACTTTAGTGCCTTTAGTTTGGAAGCAAGATAAGACATTTCCAGAATGTACTCTCTGATGCTCCCATTGCCTTTATACATCACGGAAACAAGTTTCGTTAAAACAACACTTATTTCTGCCTTTTCGTGTTTAGCAAAACACTGCTCAAGTTTCTCAAGGAACAATTTGGCATCCTTTTCTTCAGACATTGTTCCCTTGAATGTTTCCAGAATTGCATGTGTTAGACCCGTTTATGGAATTGCATGTGTTAGACCCGTTTATGGAGTCTAACTCATGCACTGATACCATACCTGTTAGACCCCGTTTTCGGAGTCTAACTCATACTCTGATACCATACCTATTAGACCCCATTTCCAGAGTCTAACTCATGCTCTGATACCATACCATGTTAGACCCCGTTTTTGGAGTCTAACTTGTGAGTCATGAGACATGAGTGTAGCACTCTAAAGGGTTCTTATAACATCCCAACATGCATAATTGAGCGCTTGATAAACGACAGTCCATTCTTATATTCATATCCCCAATCATCACCCTAAACATATCACTCCATCTATCTCTTTTTTCGATAACCAACTAAGTACATTTCAAGTTCCATTCAAGCCTACATGTACTATAGATAAGCAATGATAAGCCCACAACTTATAAAATGTACATGATTTGGGACAAAAAGCATAACTTTCACTAGGGATGTCAGATTAAGACCATTCTAGGATGGTTTCGAAGAGGACTTCTAGATCTACAACTTCTGTGAAGACTCCGAAGAGATATTTTGTCATCTAGAGTGAAAAAATTTGCACATTTATAAAACTGTCATGAGAATGTCCGCTTAGCGGACATACGTCCCTTCAAACGGACATGAACTGAGTTGGGACACTAAAAGACCCGAGAAGGTCCACCTAGCGGATATGAAGTCCACGCAACGAAAATTTATGGGTCAAATTCCAGACTTCTAACCCTTTAATCATATCTAGCACCTCTCATGCATATCCTATCATTCCTACTGCAATTTCCTCATCATTTTTACCTCCATTCCAATTCAATATTAGCTCAACATCATTAACAATCAAATTATAATCTATAATTGATCATCAGTTCAAAAACATAACATTCAAACTTATACACATTCATCATAAATTTCTATATATGATCACACAAATACAACATTAACCATATCAATAACTTCTTCATTAACTCAGCACGCATTCAACTCCCTTTATCACCTTCATTTCATCTCTAACTTATCACACTAGTTCTTCCTAATTCAAGACACCAAAGTACTCTTTTTCTATTAATTCAAGTAAAGAAAAGACTATAATGTGTCCAACATTCACCCTATGCAGCATCACTAACTTGTAAAAAAACATATCTCTCAACTCCAATGAATGCTTGAAAATGTGTCATAAACTAGGCCCTGTGGGCTATATGGTTGAGATTCAGTTATTAAGAGCTATATGGCTTTGCTGAAAAAAAAGAGAGAATCAGGAGCACAAATTTTTAATAGTTTCAATATCGTAATTACAATTTTTGTCTTTAACTATTCTGTTACAACAAACTAAAGGTGATTTGGCCACATATATACTGCCACTCTCGGTTATTTTGTTCTTTATGATTAATACAACAGAAATCCTGATTCTCTCCTCACCTTTTCTCTCTCTTTCTCTCCTTCTTCGCTGACGTTCTCGTCTAATTCTTCTCTCACCGCCTCATCAAATCTGTGCCATTACACTTGGTATCAGAGCATCCTGCACCTTTGAATATTCTTTGATTACTCACCCATGGCTCAAGAAGGAAAACCCACTCTTCGAAACTTGGATGAGCAGATTAAACTGTTGGAGACACAAATGAATACCTGGAATTCTTGGAAAACCACAATGGAACAAGCTCAATCAGAAACCAACAAGAAAATCAATGACTACCACAAGGAGATCATTACCTATTAACCAATCAAAAATACCACCCTATCTCTTCTATGGCGAGTTCATCCAATCCATCACCACCCAAAACATATGCTGGCATTCTCTCTACGCCAAACCAACCTTAAATTCCACAACCACTCCCTACCAATCACACAAACCAGATCACCATACCACACACCAACACCCTACCATTACTGCAAGCTACCAATCAATTATGGCCAAAAATGGAGTTTACTTATTTCGAAGGGACTCAACCCCGAGTCTGGATTTGTAAGTGTGTCAAAATCTTTCAAGTTTATAACGTTCCTCCAGAGCACCAAGTTGAGTCGGCTGTAATGTTCTTGGGAGAAAAACCCAACGTTTGGTACCAAGACTGGAAAGATGGAAGAGATGTACTGATTTGGGACAACTTTTTGGCAGATTTGTGTGAAAGGTTTCGCGATCCAATTGAGGCGAATGTGGTTAAAGAATTTCACAAGCTTAAACAAATTGGAACTGTGTTAAGCTATAAAGAAAAATTTGAGGAACTCAAGGCCTTAGTTAAAAAGGAGAATCCAGGATTAAGAGAAGACTATCTTATAAAGGTATTTACCAGAAATCTTAAAGAAGAGCTCACTTGGGCAATTAAGCAATTCAAACCACCTACCTTAAAAGAAGCATATGAGCAAGCTCGGCTCAATGAAGTTATCCATAATCCGGGATGAGCCAAAACACTATCACCCTTGTAACCTATGTCAAACCCCCTTACCCCATACACCAAACCTGCAACCATCAACAATAAACCAAGTTACTTAAACACTCAAAGAACCACCACACATAACACCAAACCTGATTATAATCGAGAACGTGGTAAATGTTGGAAGTGTGGGGAACAATACTTCCCTGGTCACCAATGCAAGGTCAAACAGCTTTTGCACATGCTATTGGACAAATGGGATACTAATAAAGAAGATAACCAACCGGAAGAAGGAGTGGAAATTGATCCAAGCCCCGACATCACTGATGGCGGAGTTTCGTTACATGCTCTAAGTGGTAAGACTCCACTAAATGCATTTCGAATCAGGGGAATGACCGGAAAAAAATGGATTAGCATGTTAATTGACACAGGTACCAATAACTCATTCATTGATGCTGCTCTGATATCTGAACTCCAACTACTTACAACCCCGACTCCACCTCTTATAGTTACAGTGGAAAATTGAGGCAAACTAATGTCCACCTCTAAGTGTGAGAAGTTCCGCTGGGAGATGTATGGACAAAACTTCTGTTATGACTTGAAGGTGCTTAGTTTGGGAGGTTGTGAGGTAGTTTTAGGACTGGATTAGGTAGACTCACACAATCCGATTTGCTTTGATCTTAAAGCGAGGGAAGTAACCATACAACTCGATAAGAAGACAGTGGTGTTAAAAGCCTTGAAGGAGAATAAGGCATATCAGTTGCTAAAAGGAAAAGGGGTGCAGAAACTATTCAAACAAGGGATTAAAGGACTTACTGGGCATTTGTTTATCATGGTGGCTGAGGATACAAAGGAGGTTGTGGTACCTGAAATTGAAGAAGTGTTGAAGGAATATGAGGATGTCTTTGCCGAACCTAACTCACTACCACCTAAAAGAGGATTAGATCATCAAATTCCTCTAAAACCATATGCTAAACCCATCAACCTCAGGCCCTACAGGTACCCTTATTTCCAGAAGATAGAAGTCGAGAAACTCGTCAAAGAGATGTTAGCAACCTTTGTTATTCAGCTAAGTCATAGTCCTTATGCATCCCCAGCCCTTCTCGTTAAAAAGAAGGATGGCACATGGCGGTTCTGTGTTAACTATCGAGGCCTCAACTACATCACAGTGAAAGATAAGCTTCCCATTCCGATAGTCAAGGATCTCATGGATGAATTACATGGAGCACACATTTTTTCCAAAATTGACTTACGTGCAGGATACCATCAAATCCGCATGGCACCACAAGACGTGCTAAAGACAACCTTTAAAACTCACCAGGGGCACTATGAGTTCAAAGTAATGCCATTTGGCCTCACCAATGCGCCAACCACATTCCAATCAATCATGAATGAGGTATTCCGAGAACATCGACGAGACTTTGTGCTAGTGTTTTTTGACAATGTCTTAGTGTATAGTGCAGATCTTTCCAATCATGTCCATCACCTCAGGACAGTCCTGCACACACTGAGACAACACCAATTTTATGCAAAGAAAACTAAATGTAGTTTTGTAGTATCAAGAGTGGAATACCTGGGACATGTTATATCAGGAGAAGGTATTGCAACCGACCCAGCTAAGGTGCAAGCCA
>JANQBM010663451.1:0-15437 GCA_025594535.1 Erythroxylum domingense | reverse complement strand
AACAAAAATCTGTTAAAAAGATAACAAAAACTTTTTCTTGATATGTAAAATTCTTTAAAACTCTATCCGGATTAATAGTTTAGCACCTCTAAAAATTTATATAATAGTTTAGCACCTCTAAAAATTTATGTTATACTTTGATGATTCATCAATTACATGTTTCATATGAAATTGCCTTAAATAGACTATATAAATAAGAACAAAAACTTGAACTTCGACTTAAAGACCTACATTTGATAGTTTCATATTTAACAAGTTTATATGAGGCATGTTATGAGGATTTGGGAAGTGAAAAGCTTTCGAAACTTTGTTACTTTTGCTTCAACATAAAATTAGTTTATGCAAAATACAAATTTTTTGTGTCCAGAAACAAAAAGGAGCTCACAAAAAAAATGGCGTAGTACATTGATCAACAATAAAGTGAAACATGCATGGTTTAAAAAGATACATGCATTATCTCATGGCATGTTTGATATTGTTTTCAAATTTAGTAAAAAAATCTTGGTTGTTTGAATTTTTGGTTTTTGTTTTTTATTTTAGTTTCTTTCAATTTTCAAAATTTATGAAAACTATAAAAAGTAGTTTTTTTTCATAATCTGGTTTAGTATCAACAAAGTATATATTATTTAATTATTTGATATATTAATTATTAATAAGAATTATGAATAATTTAATTTAATATGTTATATTTAATTGATTATTAATACAATTAATGAATAATTTAATTTAATTTTTATAATTAAATTAAATAAAACTAATTAAATAAATATTAATAATTATAATTAAATTTAAAATATCTTCAAAATATATAAATTTCAACTAAATTTTGATTAAATAATTAAAATATATTTCAATTTTTAAATAAATTTTAATTTTAAATTATCTATTTTAAAAATAAATAATTTTAATGATAATTTATTAATAAATATTATCTAAACATTGTCAAGTTAGAAAAGTCCAGGTATATTTTTATCAACATTCAAGTCTCAAAATTATATTGAAATTAAAACTTGAGGTTCCCATAATTTTTCATCAACCTACATCCAAGTTTTTATACGGATTTAAATATTCAAAGCACTCAAATTAAACCATAAAAAAGAAGGATTGAATAAAAAATTAATGTTCTTGTGAAACCTTTTTTCTGTTCGGAATCTTGGATAATGAAATTTATAAGGATATCATAAGCTACCATTACTTCATCCATTTGAACTAAGCACTAAGTGTGTTACGAAAGACTTAAAATTTTGAATTTAAGTGTTGACATCGATCAGGTACATCTTGGATTACCTAACTTACATAATTTTCTAAGTTGCACTTCAATTGATGCTTTCTATATATGTTAAAAGAAACTCCTCAGTATAGTTTAGAAAGTAATGATAGAAACTTCAAAACGCTCTGACGCCGCCAGGGGAGAATTGCAAGCTCACCATCTTGAAGGCCATATAGCCAAGAAAGTTTGACTACATGATAGCGATGTAGACCCCCCGTCTCTTCTCTCAAAACCTAGCTATAATGCAGCGATGACTGGTTGAACAGTTGTGGAGGAGAATGAAGAGTTACCCTGGCGAGAGGAAGAGCTAGTAGAATTTGAAGAAGGGGATATTATAGTAGTCCATGGTAAGTTAGGAGCAGCGTTAGAGTTATCCAATATGGTTAAAACTGGACTTGATAAACAATGGGAACAGGCTGTGGTGGTTAAATTACTAGGCCGTAAGATCAGTTTTAAGATGTTGCAAAACTAATTGAAATTAATGTGGAAACTTACGGGGCCTATGAAAATTATTGATCTAGATTATGATTATTTTTTAATCAATTTCATTGAAGAGGAAGACTACTTGAATGCACTAATGAAGGGGCCATAGGTAATTATGGGGCATGTGCTCTCAGTTCAACCATGGTCCCCTACATTTCGGCCTTCATAAGGTAAGATATTGAGAGCAGTGGTTAGGGTTAGGTTTCCAAAGCTTTTGGTGTCCAGATATCACCCTGTGATCCTTCGTGCCCTTGGTAACCTTGTGGAAGATACTGTTAAAATAGACAAGACCACTCAATAATCCCAATGGGGGGAGTTCGCTAAGATGGTAGTGGATGTGGATATTAGTCTTCCCCTACGTTCTCGCGTTGTTTTGGATGGAGAAGAAACCAAGGTTGCCTACGAAGGACTTCCATAAATTTGTTTCTCATGTTGAATTGTGGGGCATGGATCACTAGATTGTCCTTCGATGAAACAACGCTCTAATGTGAATTCTGGTGTCGCTGATACCACTAAGAAGGAAAGTTCGGGGAACCAACAGGTCGCTTCTCCACATATGGGGGCAAGGAAAGAGGCTTATGGACCATGGATCCAAGTGAAACGGCAGACCCGCAACCCGACTGTAAAGAAAACAATCCAAACATAACAAGAATAGGGGAGAATAATCAGGGTGTCTCACGTGGTTCTCGATTCACGATTTTATCTTATGAAGACAATTTGGGTAATTTGAATGAAAGACCCATAAATGTCGTTGGAAGTCACCAAAGAATGCCTACTGCTAGAAAGGAATTGGGGTGAATACCAGCTGAGACAAGTAAAGCCACCGCCGCTAGTTAGAGCAAGGGAACAAAACATTTAGAAGAGAGCCATGGAACAAATAACAATGGCAAGGCTATAATGAGTAATGGGCATGCTGTTATGCATTCTAAAGAAAATGAAATGACAGGACCTGCTTTAAGAATTACAGGGTTTAGCCATGGCTTTAAGGCCATACAATGCCGAAATCTAGGGCACTATATAGCTATTATAATCAACTCGCATGACGAAGTGTTGGTGCATGACAACGCCTTTCATCTACTGGATGATGATGCCATGGAATGTATTAGCCCTAATGCTGATGTTGAAGGGTTTAAAAACATTCATTCATCCTCCTATCTTAATGGGTATAAACTAACCCCAACAAAACCCCCCGACATCTAACAAGCCATGGCCTTTTTGCAAGATGACAACTAGTCTTACACAAAGCAGATGGAAGTGGTTCCTCATAGCCCCGGGAGCAACACAGAAGGTGTTTAGCTGGATATCGATATGAACACTCAGGTCTAAAAAGTGTTTGTCTTCATCTTTATCTGTTTCTATATGTCTATTCTTATTTGGAATTGTCAAGGGGCTAGAGGAAAGGCTTTCAAGCCTATTCTTAATAATTTCATTCAGGTACATAGACCATTTATGGTGGTGCTTATCAAAACAAGGATTGGTGGGGATAGAGCTAATCAGATAGTTAAGCGCCTGGGGGTTTCCTTACTCTTTTCAAGTGGAAGCAGAGGGTTTTTTAGGGAGAATATGGCTACTTTGGATGAGTGAATTTGAGGTTCAGATACTTGCAGAACATTTCCAGTTTATTCATGTCAATATTGTAAGGGTTGGCTTTACGTTTGACTTCACCGCAGTGTATGCCAGTTTGAAATACCATCTTCAACAGTTCCCCTGGCCAAACATAAAAAGGTTAGCAAGGGCTGTCCATAATCCATGGCTAATAGGAGGTGATTTTAATGCTAAGCTAGAGATTGAGGATAAGCATGGGGGAGTTCAAAATTAACCCGTGGTGAACAAGCTATTTCAGGATTGTGTTCAGAAGTGTAGTCTACAGGATCTTGGTTGTATAGGGCCTTGGTTTACTTGGAGAAGAGGGAACACTTGGGCCAGATTGGATAGACTTTTTTTCTGATAATTGGTGCGAACAGGTTCATATGACTAGAGTATCTCACCTTCCTTTTATGAACTTTGATCATCATCCTATTCTCGTCAACTTTGAGAAGTCGGCAAATTTCTAGAGGAGTCCTCGCCCTTTCTGCTTTCAAGTAGCCTAGATAACTCAAAAAAAATTTACCACTTTTGTGCATATAAATTGGAGGTCGACTCGAACAAATTTTAGTGGATTTTTGGAAAATTTTTCTCTCAATGGATTATGGGCTTGACTAGTAGGTATTCAAAAGAAATTTGATATTGAGCATTCGGAATCACTAAAGGACTTAGAATTTCATCTTCGGGGAGAATTAGAGAAGATCTTTTGACAGGAAGAACTTTATTGGCACCAACAATCCCACTGCACTTGGTTATATTAAGGTGATAGAAATACTAGGTTTTATTATGCAATCACTATGGAGAGACAACAACAATTGAGGGTGGATTCATTAAAAGATGCATCTAGTACTATCATTAATGATGTAACGGTATTGAAAGGCATAGCTAGATGTTTTATTGCTTAACTCTACTTAGAAGAGGGCTCACATCCTGAATGTTTTCCAGTTTGGGATGGATTTAATCATCTTTCTAATGCTACACAACTCCATTTAAGCCATCCAATTCTGTTTGAGTAGGTAAAGTCGACAGTTCTTAGTATGGCTCCTAATAAAGCTCCTGGTTATGATGGCTTTCACGTAATTTTTTATAAAAAACAGTGGGACACCATCGACCCTTATTTGGTGGATTTTGTGCAACGTTCGTTCAAGCATCAAACCTGGGAATCTACAATTAATCAAAAAATCATAGTTTTGGTGCCTAAGATCCTTACTCTGACTATTATTTCTCATTTAAGACCAATTAGCTTGTGTTCGGTTGTGTATAAAATTATCTCTAAGGATGTGGTTAATCTTATCAAACTATATCTTCATAACCTTTTCAAGCCTATACAGTGTGGTTTTGTTCTGAGACGTTTGATTACGGATAACATTATACTTGGCCAAGAGATTATTCACTCAATGAGAAAGCAAAGGGGTCAGCGAGGGTATATGGCTATTAAAGTGGATCTGGAAAAAGCTTACGATCTGCTGAATTGGGATTTCATACAAGATACGCTTACAGATAATGGGATGCCTGATGACTTGACTTATTTAATCATGAAGTGTGTATCATTAGTCTCTATGAAGTTTAATTGGAATGGTGATATTTCAAACTCGTTTACTCCATCTCTTGGCATCAAGCAAGGAGATCCCTTATCCCCATACATTTTTGTATTATGTCTAAAGCAGCTAGGGCATTTAATTGCATAGGAAGTGTCTTAGGGAAAATGGAAGGCTATTAGATTTAGCATAAATGGCCTTCAGCTCTCACATCTCTTTTATACCGATAATCTTATACTATTTTCAGAAGCTTACATGGACCAAGCTTTGGTAATTCAAGAAACTCTAGAGATGTTTTGGGTCTCTTCTGGACAAAAGGTAAGCAAGGAGAAAACTAGATGCTACTGCTCCTCAAACGTTTCGAGGATTCAAGATCGACATTTAAATCAATTTATGGGTTTCCAACTGACAAATCACCTTGGTAAATACCTTGGGATTCCTTTTATTCATGAGAGAATCTCAAAGAAAAGTTATCAATATATTGTAGACAAGGCATAAGCTCGTCTTTCTAATTGGTATGTTAAGCAATTGTCCCTAGCTGGGAGAATTACTCTTGCAAAATCTTGCAAGAGAATTCCTCGTCAGCTTTGTGATGATCTGGAGAAGGTAATGAGGAACTTCATTTGGAACTCAGGGACTTCTACCAAAAGTTTTAACTTAGTTAATTGGGAGGTGGTTTGCTAGGCTAAGGAGAGGGGTGGCCTTGAAGTACACAAGGTTCGTATGCATAATGATGCTTTACTCTCCAAATTAGGATGGTGATTAATAAATCGCCCTGATGCTCTTTGGGTTTAAGTGTTAAAAGCTAAATACAAGTTTCAGGTAGAGTTGTTACTTCTTCAAATAAATTATGAAGGAGGATCGATGGTATGGCATGGTATAGCTTCTACTTGGTAGCATGTTCTTCGTGGCATCAAATGGAAACTTAGGAATGGGACTTTTGTTCAGTTTTGGTTCGATGTGTGGATGGATGATTTGGGTCCATTGTTCCATCATGCTATCAAGCCAATTCTAGTAGAGATCATAAACCTCAAAGTTGCTCATTTTGTATGTGCAAATGGAAGCTGGAACTAAAATTTATTTCAAGATCTACTGCCCTCTTCTGTGTATATGTATATTGTAGGTATCCTCCACTCGAATATTGGTTTAGGCCCTGATAAGCTTATATGGGGTGCTTTGAAAGATGGCCTTTTCTCTATAGCCTCTGCTTATGATTTAATTGTGGATGATAATATAGGAGTCAGTAATGGGTTATGGGACCTGGTTTAGCGATGGAAAGGTCCCCAGCGCATTAGATCATTCCTTTGGCTCCTATCTCGCGGTTGTATTCTTACAAATTAGCAACGTGTTCTTTGTCATATTGCTATCGATACAAATTGTTGCCTATGTGGAGAAATTGAAACTTGCATACATATAATGTGGGATTGCTCCAGGGCTAAAGCCATTTATCTTTTTTTGCTGCCAATAGGTTTCCTGGATGCTTTTTACTCTTTGACAATGTAGGAATGGATGAAGCATAATCTTCAAAGTAAAAGTCAGACAAATGGTCTTGCTTGGCATACCATTTTTGGGGTGACATGCTAGTTCATTTAGTATTGGAGAAATCAAACCATTTTTAATTCAAGTTTTCAGTTCCCTGTGAACCCAACTCAGATTATTCTTGAATATGTGTTTTGTATATATAATTCCTTTGAGTTACAAAATCGAGGTGGGATGGGTTCTGGCATTTAGTCTGAGAAGTTAATGGGATGGTCCCTTCTGCCATTTGAATGGGTTCGGTTAAACATAGACGGAGTGCTTAAAACGTTCTACTGGTGTCGCCTCAACAGGGGTTCTTATTCGAGATAGTACTGGGATATGGCTAGGTGGATTTGTTCAGAACATTGGACGTTGCTCTTCTATAGGAGTTAAGTTTTGGGGAGTTTACTCCACATTAATGCTTGCCTGGGACATTGGCTTCCGTCAAGTTGAATTGGAAACTGATTCCTTTGTTGTTACTCATATTCTATCTTCATCATTGACGTTAAAGGCCATAATTAGCTCCATTGTTTAAGGCATTTTGAGCCTCTTTTCTAGAGATTGGATAGTTCGACCTCGACATATTTACAGGGAAGGCAACCGATGTGCGGATTGGCTAGCCAACTATGGCCCCTCTTTTAGTATTGATGTCACTTGTTTTCCTTCCCCACCCTTAGGATATTTAAGCGTTCTTCTTGACAATATAGCGAGCGTTGCTCTACTATGCTTCTGCTTGTAACTTTTGTTTCCTTTTCCCCTTGAACAAAAAAAAGGAACTCCTCAGTAGTAACAATCTTAGAGCTTAAGCTAAGTATGTTGGCAGACCATGTTTTGATCCAAAAGTGAATGGAATATGTTTAACAATTTTAGGGATTAAAATCTTTATTGAAAACTAAGTCAGGCTGACACCAGATGGAAAAATAACTTAAATAAGTACATATACATCATAACAAGCAAGATTCTCGCCTCTAGTTGTTGCATATCTTATAATATCATCATAACAGTAGGTGTTGACCAAACTAAACTATTTTGTATCGAAGGATAAAATCATAGGTTTTTATACATTATCCATAAAGTTGGCTAACTAATTAGCAAGTATTTTTTAACAAAGAAAGAATAATCCATGTTGGAATTTCCTTTGGATGTTTAGAATATTTCTGAACTGATTTTTTGAATACAAAATTGTCTCTTTTTTATTTTCTTTATAGGTCATTCTAGGAGTAATTTAATTTAATTAGGATCAACTTGTACAATTTTTCTTATATAGAACAGGATTTTAATTTGGTATACATATATCCATGATTATATATGTTTTTAAAAAAAACATAAAACCTATGAGAAGAATAAATAATATAGAGAAGTTTATATGTTATTATTGTATAGAATGTACTTGAAAGGCTCTATTTATAGAGCTATAAGTACATGAATAAGGAATAATCAAAAGATTATTTATAATTAATTACTTAAATATTATATAAAATATTCTATTAATGTTATACAATTAATCATATTTTGATAACATTATATTTAAGTTATTTAACACTCCCTTCAATTCAAAATGGTGAGAGCTCAGAAAATTTGAGTTTCAAAATTAATTCATTAAACTGAATTGGTAATTAAATATTAATGAAGATGTCAACTGTCTAATCGCATCATGATACAAAGACAAGAGACATGATTTCTTCCTAAAGAAGATGACAAATAAAGTAGAATTTATTCTCAATATACTTTATTCGCTTTTGAAATTTTTCATTATAAGCAATTTACAATAAATAGTAGTACCTGATGAATGTTCAATCTCCATGTCTAATAACAACTAATTTAATGATATGAGATCAGAAGTAATGTCAACAAGGGTCTTGTATTCAACTTTAGTATTGGAACAAGATATAACAATTTTTTTTATACTTTTTATAGGATAAGAGAATCTCTAAGAAAGAAACAAAACTTAGCTGTAAAACTTCATTCAATGGGATCTCTATTCTAATCAGCACCAGAGTATTCACAGACCTCCAAGATGATGATACTGAGAGGTAGATACCAAGAAATAGGGGTACCTTTAATATAGTGTAAAATATGAAGCACTGCTATGTAATAAATGACTTGAAGAGCTATCATAAATTAACTCATAATGTGATGTCAAAATGTGATTAATTGCATAATATTATATAAAATATTTGGAAAATTTGAACATGTATGTCTTAGAAGTTTAATTTTGTATACATAAAGTAAATATATGTATATCAAGAAAACTTATTAGCAAAGACAACAAAATATTTTGGACTTCCTATAATAGAAATAGGAGAAGAGCCTCAAATATCATAATGAAGTAAATCAAAAATAAAAGGTAACTTACAATTTCTACCATTAAAAGGTAACTGACAAGACAAATAATCAAAATGTTTTTGTTTAAAATATTCTAGCAGACCACCTAAAATTAAAGGATTAAAAAATGGAAAAGAAATATGTTTAAGACAAAGGTGCCAAGTTTTAGACGTAAAAACTGTACCATAACTGGATTGACTCAAGGATAAATAAAGTGATCTAAGTTTAAATAACTATCCCTCTTTATTCCATATCTTAAGTTGTTTTCCTATCTTTGGATCCTACATATAACAATCATAACTTGAAAAAATGAACATCAAGACCAAGAACACATAGTTAACCAACAAAAATTAGAATAAGTGACAACTTTAGTACTAAAAAGGTATTTGGCAATGTAAGATTATATAAAGATATAATACGAGCATGAGCAACAACATAGGAGAATTATCAATAATGTTTATTGTAGGTGCATTGAAATCTGATTATTTATTTTTGAATGATGAAAATAAATAACTCATATGAGTAGAATATGTAGAATCAAGATATTAAAAAGAATTAGTACCTCTGTGAGAGGCAAATCGAAAATTTCAGAATTAATAAATTAAGAAGAAAGAAGTGCCTATTTGATAGAATCAATATCAATTGATCAAGAAGCGCAGTAAGGTCAGACTCATAAGGCATATTGGAATTCATAATGATCGCGGTGATGAAGAGGGGAGGCTTGTGCCATTATTGACCAGAATTTTATTTAGAATCCTTTTTCAATTGCCTAATCGAACATTTAAATATCCAATATTTAGTTCTTTTGCAATAGTTACAATTTTCCTTCCTTATACAGTGAGAACATATAGATCCTAAAATAGCTAAGAATATATCGAAGGAACTATAGGATTTTAGTGTAGTTAACTTGGTCATCTCATACGAAAACTCATCAATAACTATCTCTATTTAGGGAACTTGATCATGATGTGAAAGAGATCCATATTGATTCTTTCATAACTAAAGAACATCAAAAGTTTTATTACATTCATGTTACCATGTTGTTGATCATATAACTCACCATCTTTTTAATCATGCTATTTTGGATTAGGGCCAAGAAGTTAATCCCAAATAACTTGTAACTATGAAATAAAATCATATATAGGTTATGCTTCCTTTTTAAGTGATGTAGTGCCTTAATAACTAAATTGGATGAGCAACGTCATATATATAATAACATTTTACAAGTATATTTTAAATCTTTATAGTTTCAGAATGACTAAAGAGATGTTTAATTGTTGGCTCACAATTATTGTAGAACTACATGAGAATTTGATGAACTTTACAATCATCTTCTATTCGCTTCTTTGAATTTTCTTCTTGCTTCTCGATGTGTTAAAAAAAATCACTTCTAGTATAACATCAAAAATTGAGAAGTTACAAAAAGTTGGAAATTTATTTAACCCACAATATAGTTAGTCTTATTAGTTAAAACAGTGATAGGTTTGGCAATGTCAGGTTTATACATAATTGTGTAAATATCCTAAGAGTGCCAAACAAATACAAATGCAATCATATTTAAAAAGTCGGCTCGAAAAAAGGAACTAGTATAACTGAAATCGATTTGAAACAATCAAGGAATAAACTAAAACCAAACCTAATAACTGAACTAATTCATTATGTGTCCATATTCTTAAATAGGTATCTTATTTGGTGTTCCCAAAAGTGATATTGAAAAGGGGGTGACAATTGGAATATAATGATTGAAAATAATAATTGTTATACTTGAGCTACAATGTGCCACAATTTGGTAATTTCCTTTTGGGCATGGTTGGTATACAAATTATCAGGTAGGATAGGTGCAAGTCAAATGTAGGAAAATGATGATTTTAGTAAGGAATTAGAATTTAATTGAAAAATTAGATTAACACCAACAAAAATGATGACTAAATAGTTAAGAATTCTTATTATATAATAGTTATGATTTTGATGAACTTTCTCCTACCTTTTTTTAAACTACAAAAGGAGAAATATTGACAAAAATTAGTTGGAAACTAGTTTTATACCATATAAAAAGAATAAGCAATATATATATATATATATATATATATATATATATGTATGTATATGTATGTATGTATGTATATGTATATATATATATATTGTTGATGCTTAAAATATGTACAATAAGGGACTTTATATTATAAGTACATAAATAAATAAATTATTTTTTTGGAAAAATAAATAAATTACATTAACTGTAGGTAAAACTAATACAACATTACAACGAGTTCTAGACTATTAAGCCTTCATTTAATTACAATAAGATTGTAAAAAACAAAATATATAAACATTACAATAGACCAACATTTTAATATGAATTAAAGATTCCATCTATGTTTCATGTTAGGTGAAAGAGTGTTTTGCACATTCTTAGCAAAACTAGCTGATCTAATCCATTTAGCAATCTTGTCTGCTAGCTAATCCTTTGCTTCTTCCATGTTTGTAAACATTATGCTATTCCTCTCCTTCCAAAGTGTATAGATAGTAGTAATGAAATATGTGTTGAGAAGTATTTCATTAGGCATTCCTTGCTTAGGCTATGTTTAGTTGGGTGGTTATTAATGGAATATAATATTATTTCATCATTTGGGAGGAGGGTTTATAATGGAATGGAATGGAATGGAATAGGATGGAAAGGGAGGGTTTCACATTACATCCCATTCCATCATAAATAGTAAAAATAAGTTACTTCCAATTTGGGGAATTTAGGATGGAATATAAAATGAAAAATAACATTTCACTATATTACATTATAAACCCTTCTTCCACACAACATTTCACTATATTACATTATAAACCTTTCCATCCCTCCCAAACAACAATTTTCTAATATTACATCCATTTACATTTCATTCCATTATAAACCATTCCATTCCATTAAAAACCTTATGACCAACCAAACATCGCCTTCGAGTGCCTAATAACCCAACTCAATATTTGCTCCCAGTTATACATGTAGTTGCCGCCTGAAATAAAAAGTAGGATCCTACTTCAGACTGTTAGAGAATCTATAAAGAAAATAGAGGTGATCTTTATCTTCCACTACTATTTTACATAATACACAAGTAAAGTCCACATTGTCATGCCATTGAATTTTATTTGTTAATCTATTTGCAATCGTTATCCAAGTGATTAGAGAGGCTTTAGGATTTAAGTTGTTTATTATAAAAGATTAAATCAAGGTACCTCAGATAATCCGTTGGTGAGTAACTGATGGCATGGCTTGTTTGAGAATTTACCATTCGAGTTGAGAGTCCAATTACCTTCATCTTCATTCTCCAAATCATTCAATTGAGAGAAGTATTCCACTAGAGAATTAAAACCTCTAAAGTTCCATTCTTTTTGCCATTGTAGATTAGTGGTATGACTTTAAGGTTCAATGATATTCTATTTCTTAAATGAAGAATTTTAGTGTTATGAATTATAGGGCTTGAATCTAGGGAATTTTCATTAATTATAGGGCTTGAATCTAGCCGATTTTCAAACCAAAAAAATTTTCTTTCTCTATTAATAATCTTATGCTTGATCCATGGATAGATAATGTCTCTTAGCTTCATCATTTAGCTAAAGATCTAAGAGACTTCTCATATGCAAGTAGCCTACCAAAAGTTTATGCTTTGGAGGTGATACTCGTGAATCCATTTGATCTAGAGTGCTTTATGATCTGTATAAAGTCTCTAAAACCTTTTACACATCATTAATTTTACGTAGTAGTAATGGAAATGATCCCAAGCTCTCCATACTTCTTTGGAATAGTAACTTCACTCTATTTTATCTCTGCATTCGTAGAGTTTTCAATTCTGCCTATCCATAAGAATGCTTCCATTATTCTATAGATCTCTTTTGAAAGCATCCTTGTTAAAACTATGTGAGCTATCTAGTGGAGATGGAAGCTGCTAAGAACTGAGATAATCAAACTAATTATGGCAGCAGATGAGAGAAACTTATTTTGCCAAGCCTTCACTCTTGATTTTATTGTTATAGTGAGAGGCAAACAATCATTGAACTTTGGTTTTGGAAGAAGTGATAGGTATTACAAGATAGAAAAATGGAGTTAAAAGTACATTAAGCCTAATAATTCTGCTTAATTTAGTTAGATTCCTCACATCAACTAATAGATATAGGTTGCTCTTTTCAATATTATGCTTTAATCTTGACCATTCAGCAAATATTTTCAGAATTTGCATCATTATGCTTATAGAGTGAGGGTCAGCTCCATATATGTTATTTTTGATGAGTATATTTTAAGTTGCTAACCTAATGTTGTAATTTTATGATGATAACTTCTTTTACATTAGAAATAGTAAGTGTTTTGTAATGATGTATATATAGAATGTGTGATTCTCCTTTAACCTACAACTTTCGAGGATTAAGGTTGAATAATTTTTTAAAATTGATTCGTTGATGTCCTTATATAAAAGGGCTTATTTTGTTTCTATTTTAAAAATTTTTCTTTGTATATGGTTCATAATGATCATAATAAATGATTATGAATCTATATTATTATTACTTGTTTTTAGTTTTTGAAAGTTGTGTTACAATACTAATTAATAACAATTACATACTTGATGTTGAATTTATCCATAACAAACTTCTAAAAATAGGTTGAATTTAATAACTAAGTGTAGAGTTTGTTAAAAAATTAATTCATTATTAATTACTTTAAATTTTAAATTTGTTAGTGATTATTTAATTAATTAAACCAGAATTTTAACAAGAAAATTTTAATTATTATATTGCATTATCTTGTTTTAGGACTTATCATAAAATATTACTTGTCAAATTTTAGTAAAAAATCTTCTTAAATAGAACTAGATCGAATAATCTAAAAAAGCATGATGTTAAGGTAACTACAATGGGTTGAGTGAACTCCATTGTATTTATTTTAGAAATGTATCCCATTGTAGTTTTAGAAGAACATTATTATTTGATTTGAAGGTTTTATTATAGATTGTAAATTTTGCTTAAACCATAAATATACTAAAAGAACAATCAATTAATTACATGAAGAGTTCCAATTCATTTATTGAAAGAAAGTCGTTATCATTATGAAATAAAGATGATCAACAAAATGTTGCCAATGATACTAAAGTCAATATTTGACTTCGAAAATCTGTATGATGTAAACATACAAAATAAGTTATATCTTATAAGATGTATATATGCAATTGTGTATGTTGAATTCTTGAATTGTTAGTTTTTGACTTATAAGTGAATTATGTTTGATGAAATTGAATTTTGTATGATGTCATTATGTAAAATCAATTATATTATATATGATGTATATATTTATTATGTATTTGTGTATGTTGAATACTTCAATTGTTGGTTTTTGACTTATTAGTGGATTGTGTTGGATGCAATTGAATTATATATGATGTAATCATACAAAATGAGTTATATTATATAAGATGTGTATACATATTGTGTAATTATGTATAAGATGTATCTGTTTTTGTGTTAGTTTAGACTTTGATTTAAACAACATATATTTAATGATAGTAGTTGATAATGAAATTATGTGTCCTTTATTTTAATATGAAGTTAATAAGTAAATTTTGATATATGTCTTCATTTATTTTTACAGATAAATGGAAGGAAATACAAGTACTCACAATAATTCAACCACTGTAGGAAGATATAATGATTCGGCTTGGGCTCATGTTAGATTGGCTCCTAGAGTGAAGAATCATACTATTTTTTTTTAATAAGCATTTGACAGGCAGAGGAATAATGTGGCTCATAATGTGGATATGAAAATGGCTAGATGGTGGTACAATTGAGGCATAACATTCAATACTTTCCAATCTTATTATTATCAATCTATGGCAGATGTTATTGCCTTTTAAGGTCTAAGATAAAGAGCTCCATCAATTGATGAATATAGAGGTAAATTTATAAGTAGCTCTGTTTATGAAATTAAAAGTTACTTGGATGAAAGAAGAATGACTTAAGATACTTTTGGGTGTTAATCATATGTGATAGTTGGATAAATAGGAGAGAGGAGCCTATTATTAATTTTAAAGTTTATTCTACAAAGGGAAAAATGTTTAAAAAGTCTATTAATGCATCTGGCTTTGTTAGGAATGATGATAATTTGAAATATTTGATTAACTTGTGAATGAAGTTGGGCTAGAAAATATTTTTTAGTTCATTACTAACAATAATTCAACTTATAAAGCGGTTGGAAGAAGATTACAAAGCAAGTATAATTCTTTTTATTAGAATCATTGTGCCGCACATTGCATTGACTTGATGTTGAAAAATATAGGAGATGGTAGGTATTTTCCAATTATTATTAAGACTCTCAGAAATCAACAAAGGTGGCCAAGTTCATCTACAATTGTGCATGGATCTTGAATTTAATGAAAAAGGATTTAACCAATGATAGGAATTTGTGTCATCCTATTATTACAAAATTTGCAGCAAATTTCTTATCACTTCAGTTTTTATTACGATGAAGGAAGACTCAAGACAAATGTTTACAGGTGATAAGTGGGTTACATTTCAACGTACTAGGTCTAATGCTTGATTACAGGTCTCTAAAATTATATTTGAAGATACTAAATTTTTTTTTTAATGTCAATTTGTTATTTGAGTTTGTAAGTCTTTGCTAAGGGTACTTCTTTTGGCTGATAGTGATGAAAAAGCAATAATGGATCATTTTTATGATGTCA
>JANQBM010663348.1:0-15437 GCA_025594535.1 Erythroxylum domingense | reverse complement strand
GTTACATGTTCTCCGATTCAAGAGTTGGACTCCGGTACGGGATCCAACAGTTGGGATCCGGTCTCCGGGTCGGGGCCCAACACCTTACCTTTGCATACATTACAACCTTGAAAAGTCCTTTGATCCATGATTTTGCTTGTGAACCTTAGCGGTGGAGAAAGGAAATGATATGCAAAGTTGTGGAATGGCATGTTAATGAATGGTATTGAGTGTACCCATAGATATATTTTAGTTAAACACATTTTCCAAGTCTACCATTAGATTGCTCGATTTTTAAAGGTACTAAATGTTGATTGATCATCAGTAAAAGCATGGAATGTTGAGTTCTTGTTATGATTTTTTAAAGTCATTCATCTTGGCTTGGCAATCACAGATGTTAACATATTTTCCTTCCCTAATAAAACATTATAACACTCATGCTATTTTTTTAAAGAATAAGAAATGTATTAAGCCTTGAAAGGAAACACAACTTTACATTCAAAATATAATGCTAATTGTCACTATATTTTAGTGACATTCAGGGATTACACAAAAGGATTAAGAAAATAAGAAACTAGGCATTCCAGAAGAAATACAGACTTATAATGAAATATGTGTTTTGTATGCCGATTTAGAGTCTGATATATTACACAAGTTGTTTATAGAATTGATATATGGGTAGAAATTTATCTTATAAGATTCTGTAGTTTCTTTTGTCCCATATTATTGTGGTTGTTGAAGATAAAAACACCCAGAAACATTTGTAGGTAATGTTTTTTGAACAATTGGTATTTAAGTACCAGTATTTGATGTTGTCGAGACTTTCTAACCTCACACTTATCAGACAACTCCTAAGGAGTTCCATCCATAGTCCCCTATTATAACTGCATTTTAAAAATAGATGTTTAATAATTTCCTCATCCTTTCGACATAGTGAACATCAATTTGTAAGCTACAAGTATTTAGTAATTTTATCATTATTTTTAGCTTGGCCTTCATTGCAATCTAAAGGGTGGTGGCAATACGAGGGTTGAGATAACTAGCCCAAATTGCTTTGATCGAAGGTACTTTTGGAAGATCTTTGAAGATCAACTTCTTGCAGGTTAAGTTGGAGAACTTACCATCACTAGCATTCCTCCAAATGTATTTATCATCATCTATATTGTAGTGAGGCTGGAAGATTTCATTTATAAGATACTTGGATAATATTGAGTACTAGAATACTTCCTTGTCAGGTAAGACTGTTGCAACAGAAGCATTTGGTGGAATTGATGTTCTGAGGGTTATAACTTTATTGACATTGATCAGTTGCCCCATTAAATGCCAATTATCATACCAGAATCTATCAAATTCTCCATTCCTAACTAATGCTACCATTTTGAAAATGAGGGACATATTCAAGACTGAATTTATAGCAAGAGTTGGGAATGGAGAATCTATTAGCTTCTGGTACTATTGTTCTTAATAAATAACTATGAATCACCAAAGAGATTGTTTGTCATGCATGAGTCTCCATAATCTTTTAGTAAGCAATATGTATTCAAGGTTTGAATAGAACATATCCCCATACCTCCTTGTTTTCTTGGAGTGCAGACTTCACTCCATTTCAACTTGCTTTTATATGTTCTTCTATTTTGCTAAACCACAGGTAGTAACTAAATAAGCTATCCAATAGGTATTAATAGAATTAAGTATAGAAGCAATACGTTGAATTCTCCCTACTATTGAAAGGTGTTTTCAAGCTCTAAGAAAAGATTCTGGATTGAATTTTTTCAAGAAGATCTGTAAAGTCCCTTGATTTCACTCATACTGAATTACGATATCATATCTCTTAATTTTTTATAAGGCAAAGTTAGAATTAAGATCAAATTTCTCTATGACAAATTTGGTTGTCAATATAAACTAGCTATTGAGGTCCTACTAGTTTGTTATAGATCAAGTTAAAATAACGCAAATAGGAGGAAAAACTTAATCATAATATTTTATAAATTTAACTTTAAGCTTATTATTAATAGAGACATAAAGTTACTCTCTATTGATTTGTACATAATCTTTATACATATTTATATGAACAAATGAATAATAGATTACATAATATTATCCCTATAATCAAGCTTATACTATTTATTACAATTTTATCTAATATTTGAACATTTGATATCGTCTTATCTAATTTGTAACACTCCCTCTCAATTTGGAGAATAAATATTAGTCATGCCTAACTTGTAGCAAATATAATTAATTCAAGCTTCACCAAGTTGTTAGTTTTGACATATATGTAGAGGTTAAATTTTGCTGCAATTTTTTTATAATAAAGCGGTATTCTATCTTAATATGTTTAATGTGCTCATAAAATAAATAATTAAAAGCAATATGTAGAGCAATTTTTTTATCTCACCATAAATTTGCTCGCATTAAGGCTTTAAAAATAATTTTTATCAATAATTGATATAACAACATTATCTTACACGATGATTGTCCCATAACTCTATTCAGATTTTACACTAGATCTAAAGATAACATATTACTTCTCTCTTTCTATGAGACTAAGTTTCCGACAAAAACATCGCAATAGCTAATGGTCGATTATAAATTTTTTTTAGAGCTTGTCTAATCAACATTTAAAAAGCACTTGATATGAGTAATGCATGATGTTTATATAGTATCCCTAGATTAGGAACTCTACTTAAGTGGCATAAGATTTGTTCTAATACAACTTAATGATGAATAGTTGAGAAGACATAAATTGAAACTGACAGAATATGTAATATTAGGGGAGTTAGTGTAAGACAATTCAATTTCCCAATGGCCTCTTAAATATCTCAAGATATTCAAACAAGTCTCCATCTTTATTGAGTTGTAAATTAGGAATCTTTGCAGCACTACATAACTTAGCTCCTATTTTTCTGGTCTTAGTTAAAAGGTCAAGTATATACTTCCCTTGAAATAAGAAAATACATTTCTTGCTTTTTATGACTTCTACTATTAAAAAATACTTTAAAAGACCTAAATATATGAAACTAACTATAAAGGAAGGATTTCATAGATAGAATACTCTACCTAAGGAGAGTCACATAATCAAGTGAGGCAATAAATGAACAAACAGAGGAAGAAAAATGATCATAAGAAACAAAAAAGGAAATATGATAAGTGCATTAATGTTTATCTTTGACTATTCGTTATTATATTTGATTTTAAAGAAGAGATAAGCACCAAACTTATATCAAAATGATATCATCTTCTAGGAAAGACCAAGTAAATAAGCGATGGTTATGTTGTGTAGGAGTATCATATGCAAAAATAACATTTATGATGGTAGGTAATCTCGTAATATAACATATCATATTCCTCCTTCTCAAAAATTAAGGAATTGGGAATGAAAGGAATGTGTTTAAAAAAGGTAACATCGACTAACACATGGTATTTATTAATATTTAGATAGTAGCACTAATATTGTTTTTTAAAGATAAGAATAAACTAGAAAAATACATTTTAAGATTTAACTTAATGACTTAAGGATAAAATTATGAATAAAATAAGTACTAAAAAAAATTTGTGATATAATAAAGAATAAAGGTTTAGTAGTAAAAGGAACAGTATAAGGAATCTCACTATAAAGAACAAATGAAGGCATATAATTGACCATAAAACAAACTATAGAGAGTGCATATGGTTTAGGAATGTATATTTAGAATAAAAGTAATATAGTAATTTCAAGGAGATTTCAATTTCATGTTTACACAACACCATTTTCACACATCAAAACATGAAGATTGATCAAAAATTCCATTTTAAATCATGTAGGTCTTTTTGATATTGAAAAGTATTCTTTGGCATTATTACTTCTCAGAGTATAGATAAAGTTATTAAATTATGAATTTACTTCTACATAAAAAGCAGTAAAATGAACTATTAATTCAAAGCAACTTTTCATTAAATAAAGCCACATCATATGGGATAACTCATTAATAAAAGTAATAAAATATTAAAACCTAATTTTCGACATGACAAGATGTGGACCTCAAATATTGAAATGTACTAACTCAAAAGGAAAGCTAGCTTGTTTAGTAACCCAGAAAAGAAGAACGATGATGCTTGGTAAACAGATATGGTCATGTTATAAGGAAGATACATTATCAATTTAAGGACGTAACTTCTTCAATAAAAGTAAAGAGGGATCTGCTAACTGACATTAAGTTTCAAAGGGAGTTAATACACTATTTAAGCAATAGATTGTGGCACTTAGGTGTCTAAAATATGGAGACCTCCTAATCTAATTCTTTTACTAATAATCTTCTTCATCATAAAATCTTGAAAAATAAATGATCAAGTTTACTTATCAATATTAAATTAAAGGAAAACCCTAGTAGGTACAAAATTGGTGACAAAAATAGTAATGAAGTGAGTTTAATAGTGATATCAATAACAGAGGAAGTAGATCCATCAAGTAAGCTAACATGGGAAGGAGATGAGTGTTTCTAGAAAGTAGAAATGAGACTGGAATTACCTGTCATATGATTTGAAGTACCAAAATTAATGACCTATTGTGAGGAAGAGGAAAGAAGACATGTAAATATGTTACTTGTGTCAATAATAGCAGTGATAGGGTGAGATTAACTTTTTAATGCTTCTTATTATGAGGTGAATTTAACAAATTCATCTATAAAAATTATAATTTTGTTAGTGGATGAATTCAGTGTAGTAATATAGTAGCTATAACATGAGTGGAAGAAGTTCCCTAAGATTTATTTGGTAGCTTTTGGAAAGTGCATTTGGTATGGCTTAGCTCATGACAATATTGATAGATAATTATTCCTACATACTAATTCTTACCATCCTAATTTTATTTGTTATTATTTATATAAGATGGTTTTTTAGTGTAAGATCTATTTTTTTGACTGACAAGAGCATTAAAAGTGTGAATGTTAGGAGTAGTAAATGCACTAACATTTGTACGAAGTATCCAAGTAAAGACTTCATGCAAGGAAGAAATCTTAGCACTAGAAAGAATCTTTAGCATTAGAAAGAACGTAAGTATTAGCAACCTTAAATTGAGAGTTAAATTCATTTTTTAATGATAACAAAACATAATTACTACTAATGTGTTTAGTATTTTGATTAAAAAGCAATATTAGAACAAAATGAACTCATAAACCAAAGAAGATAATGTATAAATTTGATAAAGAGAAGTTGAAGTTTGCAACCTTCAAAAGTGAATGACAAACGTAGCTTAAAGGAAAAAAATAATGACTTTAGAACTTGTGCTAACTAACTAGAGGTTATCAACTTGAGATATGAAGGGAAATTTTATATATGGAGTAATAAGTAAAGTGGTAGTCGGTTTATTAGGAAAACATTTAATCATGATCTTGTTACTAATTTGTAGCTATCTAATTTTCCTAAAAGCAAAGTTACATTCAGCAACTATATAACTTCAAATCACTCACTCATTAAAATCCTAATATTGTACAGAATCATACGAGAAAATTTCTTTTTTGATTTAATAATTACTTAACTAGAGTGGAGGGAGGTGAGGATGTAGTGGTCAAACGAATGGAATACGCTTAGCAAGGTTGTAAAGCTCCCATTTGCATAAGGAAACTTGAGAATCTAAAAGAAGGGTTTACAAAATTGAACAAGAGAAAAAAAATTATAACACTATCCAAGAAGTTAGAGCCTTACTCCACTAAATTCAAAGTGAAGCCTACCAATGCTAGGTGGATTTATCAAAAATTATTAACGAATGAAGTTTAAGGAATTACATTTGTACTTTAGAGGTGAATAACTCCTTACCAAAGCAGAAATCTAGAGTTCAATAGCTTAATAGAGTGGACAAAACACTATATTCTTAAACAAATATATCCTTTTTAGGAGAAACACTAACGAAACCACTTCTTTGATCAAATAAAATGGTTAAATGGGAAGAACTTAATAAGAGCTACTATTAAAGGCTAGCTGCAACATCCGATCTCCTGAACTTACTTAGGGTTAGAATCCTAGATCAAACATTGCATATACATGCATAACATTAGCATTCATACACGAATTGTATTTTGGTACACATTATAAAGATAGTATATGCACTCAATTGACTAATTCTGGGGTATGAAAGATTTTAAATAAGTATGATGTGATTGCAATATTGTGTGTTATTTATGTCTAGAATTTTGTTTTTGGATGAATTAAAATTAGTGAATTGGAAATTTATTTTTACAATTGGGTGATTGATGGAGTGTTATATACATCTAGTCTAGGAAAATTGTTAAATGGTAAGACCAATTGATACATGAAAATTTAGGTTGGTTAGGCCTATGAAATGGAGACAAGTGGCACTAAAAATAAGTGACAAATGGTTAGCTAATTGGGTGACAAATGGCTAGAATAAATGAGTGACAAATGGTGGTATGAGTAACAAATGGACCAAACATTATGTGACAATTGGTAGTTGAAGGATAAGACATATGTTTTGGATCTTAGTGGCAAGTGTCCATATTCTCTCCACACACCTACACCCATGATTTTTCCCACACTTGAAAGACTATTTTGCTTTTGTTCTTGTTACATTTACCCTTTCTATCTCCCTCACCATCGACTCACACACATAACCCTAGCACTTTGAGTTTTGCCCAAAATCCTACACCTGGCCACTCCAAAATCTAGTTGTCTTCATCTTGTTCTTGGAATATATATGTCCTTACTTACTTAGAAGGATAGTTAGCTTGAAGATTGAGGAGGTTTTGAGCTAAAAAAGTAAGTAACATGTTGTTCTTTATGGTTTGCTTTGATAGTAAGATTTTGGTGATTGTTTAAGAATAAAATATGTTAGCTGTAGAGTTTCCAATGAATATGCATCAGTATTTTAGCAATATCTTGATCTCTAGATATCCAAATGGGATGATTTTTAATTCAGATTAAACTAAAGACATATGGATACAATTTTCATACAGGAATCAAATTTGAAATCTATCTTTAAGAGTCTTGAACTTTGGCTTAAAGTTGACAATTGTGTTCTGTCGAGATATGAAAATATTCTGTAGTATTTTGATTATAACTTGCATGATACTAAACCAAAATGCACGAATTTTATGTCATCTGAAACTTAAGACATACAGAAACATTTGTTTAGAAGAAGGGTTTGCCTAAATACCTCGTTTTCTAGGTCATAATGGTCATAGAAAACTGACATGAAAATAGAGTTGGAAAAATTGGAAAATGGGAATGTCTAACGAAGACAGAAAGTTTCTGCCAACAAATCCCACGTTGGTGGGAAATTGTCCACAATCATGGGAATTGGTTAAACATAAAATATGCTTCTTTTAGGTATGGTTTGGAACAACAAATGGTTAGGTACTTTTCTACAATGCTTTAAGGCTTGAATGAAGCTTGAATTGAACCTAGAATGATGCCTGAACAAGTAAATAAATGAGTGATATGTTTAAGATGATGATTGAGGATATAAATTTAAGAATGAATTGTTATACTTTAGGTGTTCAAATCTGAAGAATTGGTGATGATATAAGAATGAAAGGGGTCCTATGATGACTAAAGTGATTTAAGAAGATGAATGTTCTTTACTGATAAAATGGATATTGGTGATCTTTAATGCTTGAATAACTTTAGTGAATGATAGAATAATGAACTTAGAATAATCTTGTTCAATTAAGGTGTAAACCTATGTTCAATTTAGACATATTTGAGTTATGAAATGCGAATGATCTTGAGATGTGAATTTAGGAAATATATCTGAAATTGTCACTGGACATACATCATACATAACACATACATATGTGCATAAGTGAGTACTTTTGTGATAGGTGCAAAGAAGTAATATGTAAATGTGTGATTGCCTATTATAGGGGAGCAAATAGATCGAGCACATCCAAACATTACTGGGACGTCTAGGAAATAAGCTATCTAGAGTAAACCGTGAGTCAACCTAGATGTGTAAACTCAATTATATATGTTTTTCTGTTTGTGTTATATGTAAAGTGAGTTAACCTAGATGTGTCAACCCAAGTATATGTGTTTCTTTTTCTATTTGAGTTATATGTATCATAAATTGACTTAGATGTATCTCATTATGCTTGAATTGCTCTTGTTTAATTTTGACATAATGAATTGTTGGTTTGATTGCGATAATTCTGGACATTATTTGTCTGAGGAGATCATTATTCGGGACTATATTAAAAGTGCTCATTGTATGTGAATTTCACTGAATAAGTGTTATTTGACATTATTTGTTAAATGTTGGACTTAGATCCTATGAACTGGGAAAATTGAATATGCTTATTGACTGAAAATGATTGATGATATATTATATGAACTATATTACTCCACACATAAACTATACTTGTCCTCAAGCTAAATAAAGAATGCTAGACTATAAAAACAAACAATGGAAATAACAAGTTTCCCAAATAATTGTCAAAGATATCAACGATCATTTCAATAAACACAACCTAAGAACTTGAAACTCATAATACTCCATAAACAAGCTATTCTTCGCATATTTAGCCAAAATCAACAAGTTCTTCAACTAAAAGAACCATCAAAAAGTGTGATAGACACTCACTCCACTCTCCATACTCTCAAGCATTCAAAGGTAGGATAATATATTCACTCATCATTCATTTCATGTAAGGCTTTTACCATAAGCTTGCTTATCAATCCAATCTCCACTACTAATGTCAAACACAAACATCAATCTGAAGGTCCTTATTTTGGTTATAATGGGGCCGAGCTAAGGGTAAAAACAAGGAATATCACAGTTTAAAACCACAAAACAAATTGAGAATTTAAATTAATATAAACAATGAAGTATAAAATACTCAATTCTTTCCTTTTAAGTTAAGAAGATTATCACTCCCCTTTTTATGTCTCTCCTCTTTCCTTTCATTTTTTTTATCTTTTCTTCCTTCCTTTTCTTTTTTGTTTCTCTTTATTTTCTTTTCTTTTCTTTTCTTTATCTCTTATCTTTTTTTTCCTTTTTTCTCTTTTTTTATTTGTTTAAAAAAGGAAATAAAAAAGAAGAAAAATATAAAGGAGAGATAATTACTACAATCATACTCATTCCTAATGCAATAGCCAACTATAGCCTATGATTCCCTCACACTTATTCAAACAATTATTCCCTAAACCCAATCATACACATTCAAATGCTCAACTTACCTTATGGTAGGTACAACAAAGAGGATAAACAATTAAGGTAAAGGCTTATATCTTGGGTTTAAAGAAAGGAAAGGTTTTATGTTAAGCTCAAAAGAGGAGTTTACTACAGGTAACATCGTGGTGGCTTTTTAAGAAAAAGGGGTAAATCTAAATTGCCTTTATCATTTCAATGTTTAAATAAGATTATGTGATCTCAACTAGTATTTGCAAGCAAGTTCTAGAGTTCCTTAAACATGAAAGAACACTCTCAACAAAGAATACTTGAATTTAGTGTTTAGTATTTCAAAAGGCTCAAATTCTTACTAAAGAAAAGTGTCATTCATCTATCACAATAAGCTAATGTTCTTTTAATCAAAATCCAAGTCAATCAGTCTAAGCATGTAAGTATACTCATTCACTCATATATGCATTTCTAATCCCAATCAAGTTCATTTAATAACGATGTATCTCTAACTACTAAATGGGAAAACAAACACACAACACACAAATAATAAAATTTTATTTTTTTAACTAATACTCCCCCTATAAACATCACACTATTCCTAATGTGATATAAAAAGAAAAAGAAGGGTCTAAGACAAAAGACAAAAATTAATACAAACAAGGACAAGCATTTAAACTAACAAGCAATAAAAAAAGGATAGAAATACGATAAGAATGTGAGGTGATCACTGCATTGATCTGGTGTGGAACGTGGTGTATTGAATCGAGGAATGAAGAATGGTTGCAAGGAAAACAGATAAAAGAGATTGGAGAGTAGGCCTGCACACACAAAGAAAACAAACTAAGTCAAGGTTCATTAAGAAAATTAACAACAAAGAGATAATTGAAAAATAAACAGAAATTAAATGGTTTGCTTCTTTAATGTCTTGTAGCTAGATGCCTTAATGGTCATGCTCAAGATGGGTCGCTCAAAGCGATTTGTCTGCAAGAATTTTAATGTAGATTTGTCGGCAAGAATTTTCCAAACAATTCCTCAGCTGCATCCATTAGTAATTGGTAGCATTCATCACTCTCTTTAACCAAGTCCAACTTCTTTTCTTCTTCTTCCTGCAAGGCGAAATCAAAATTGGCAACATTAACTTGATCAACAAAATAACAATCTTTACAAATAGTAAAAGTAGGAATAGGTTCAACATTAACGATTAAAATTTTTACTGTTTCTCCTACGACTTTCATGATCAATTTCCCATTCTTCATATCGATCAAAATGTTGGTAATGGCCATAAAAGGCCTCCCTAGGAATATAGAGTGCACCTTTTCTTTCTCCTTCACTTCCCTCATATCTAGCACAATAAAGTTTGTGGGAACAATTAATCCTCCAACTTTCACTAACACGTCCTCCATTATTCATTTTGGATAAAGGATTGACCTATTAGCAAATTACAAACACATGTTTGTAGGTTTTAACTTTCCTAGATCGAATTTCTTATAAATAGAGTGAGGCATAAGGTTTATGCTCGCTCCAAGATTAAGCATACCCTTAAACTCATCACTATTACCTATGGATACTTTCACAATAAAACATCCTGGGTCTTTTAGTTTAGGGGTGAAAGTGACTGCAGAATTGCACTTGCTACTTCTGAAACTAAAATCTTTTTGTTAGGCTCAAACTTTTATTTCTTAGTGCTTAGTTCCTTGAAGAACTTTACATAAGTTGGGATGTTCCTAATCACATCTAACAAGGGTAGACTAATATTGACCTTTGAAAGCATGCGATATAGATAGGAAAACTGCTCATCTTGTTTCGATTCGTTAAGGCGACTTGGATATGGGATTGGTGGTCAATAATGATCCATCGTCTTGTGCAGTTTTGTCCTTCATTTTCCTTAGTGTCATGCTTAAGTTGTTCATCCTTTTGAATGTGACTTGAAGAGTTTCTCCCATTGCTTTTCTCATTTTGCTCATCATCTTCTTTGGTAAGGCTTTCCTTTGTTTGCAAGGTTATATGCGTAAAGTTTTACTATTTATAACCTTGGTAAATTTCACAAGCACACGAGTCGTTCGTATAGTACCTTAGGTATCGATCCCATAAGGAAGCCTAATCGAGTCCTAAAATCTAAGGTCATCCTAAACTGCAATAATTCTAAACAAATAATTAATGTAGAAATTAAATCAATCAATAATCAATTATGAGAAATTAAAGTGCCGAAGTGTAAACAAAATAGCAATCACACAACCCAATTTGAAATTAACCTAGAAATCACCAAGTGAGAGAAAGGTGATTTTGATTCGAAATTAATGGAAACATAACCAATTACAAAATCACTGACTTAACGGGTCTAAACTGTCCTAGGGTGAATTACTCTCTCTAGTTATAATTCTTAACCCTAATTGATGATCCCTAATTTAAATTATGGAATTACAATCTCTCGACTCACAATTGGCCCAAAACCTAAATTAGTTCTAAGTTGTCTATTAACCTACTAGGAACCTATGCTCGATCCCTCGTTACACAATTCTACCGGTTTGATTCATTTCTTAACCGATCAATTCACTTAACTCTCGTTATCCCAAATTGATTATTTTTACCCGGCACACCCTCTCAATTTGTTGCCAAGTTATTAAGAGCATAATTGAAATCACAATTAAAAAAATAAAACATAATCAATCGATTTTTATTAATCTCAAAAATCAAGATTCAAAGGTGCATATAAACATAAACTTAACATTCGACACAAATGATTCTCAACACCTATTTCAATCCTATACATGAATAAAACTGAAATAAATGGAAAATCATTAGGAACGGAGTCGGGGAGGTGGCGATAGCGAGAAACCACCTATTTCGGGAAGTACGTCACGTCTAGCTTGTCTTTGTGTCTCTCTTCCTTCGTCTCCTTCCTCAATCTCTTAATTTCTCTCTAGGTTTTCTCTCAGAATTAGTTGAATCAAAGCTCTCTTGGACGAATCTCTTGGATCTCTAAAGACTGCTACCTCTGACTTGTAATGTTCTATTTATACTTTTGAGGCTCTAGATCAATATCGAGGTCGAAACCGTCTAAAAAATCTTACGAAATTTAAGTTTTTTTGTCATCCCGACGTAGGCCATGATCGTGACCCTGTTTGCCATGATCGTGGTTAGCGCCTTAACCTTTCTGTCTCGGTCACAATTGTGGCCCAATATGCATGATCATGGCCTGACTTGGAGGCTTTCTGTCACGATGGTGCCCCATGTATATGATTGTGGCCTGGTTACTACTAGCTTGTCCTTCTCTGTCACGATCGTGGCCTGCTGTGCTATGATCATCGGCTAGTTCTTTAGCCCAAAACTCTTCGAATCTTCTCCATTCTTTATCTTTTACCCTAAAACACTAACAAATGCATCACAGTACCTCCAAAATATAACATTTAAACTAAAAGACTTAATCTAACCCATAAAAACACTAAAACACTCAAACTAACATAATTAAACCCTAAATGCATACTCAACACTCAAATTCAAACTAAATACATAACAAATTAAACCCTAAAATATCATATAATTGACAACTATTAATATCCCCATACTTAAATGTTTGCTTGTCCTCAAGCAAACAAAACGACAACACATAACAAACACAAAACATGCAATGCAATAATGAGGCAATGGCTTTGATCTTCATGAAATGAATTTAATCTTGAACATAATCATTCAGTTATGTCCAATCATTAACATGCAAAATATGTGTCTAGGGGCTTTGAACTAAATATACAACTTAATCGAGACCTAATTGTTAACTTATTTACCCTTTTCAATTGTACACACACATTAACAATTTTTCGATCCTTCAAAATTTGTAACTGTTCCTAAGTGCATTTTCATGAAAATTCAAGATTATTACAAGTTCGGTAGGTTTTTATTAAGAAAACACACTTTATTTATTTATTTATATAAACCCGGACTTAGTCTTTTACTCGGAGGCAAACATTTGTGATGAGTATCGATCCGGTTACTTAACTAAGTCATTTTACTAAATAAGTTGGTTGAAATGTCATTATAGCCTTTTTACGCGAAGGCACACATTTGTGATGCGTGTCGATCCAGTTACTTAGCTATTATCACATTTTCAACTAGCTACTAGCCCTATTTATAACCCGAAAGTCAGCGGAATAGTGATTTATTAAGCAAACTTTTTTTTCATTGCTTACCTTATTGCTTTTAGCTATTCATTTTCATGAAAATACTATTTAAGCTACTTAAGTTAAAAGACCTCAAATTATAAATAAATGTGACAATCCAGAGGGTGTTAAATTTACACTAAGTCTTAATTACGTTGTATATTTATCCAAAGGCCCCCTAATTTACTAATTTCGCAGGTTAATGATCGTTCATAACCTAATAGACTATGTCCAAAATTAAATGAATTTCACTCAATCTAAGCCATTGACACATTCACACACTTCATACAATGTAACCTAATAACTATCATACAATATGCAAAATCACATTCAAAAGGAAAACAATACCTCCCCAAACTTAAACAGCACATTGTCCTCAAAGTGAGAAGGAAGCACACACAAACATATAAACGAAGGGTAAAGACAAAAATTAAAGTAACAAAGAACAAATAAAATTAACAATAAAAAAACAAAAACAAAAACAAAATAGAACTGAAGGCTAATTTGGAAAAATAAAAAATAAAAAAATTGGGATAGACACAAATCCTAAGGAGAAGGAGGTGGTGATGGTGTTAGACTGAGAGGTCACATGCATCACTCACGTCTTATTGAAAATAAATCTAAATATTCCTAACTTTTTTAAATAAAATCTAAATTTTGCTGGTTTATGGTCCTTAGTTTGACTTTTTGTCCAAGAAGACATTTGCAATTATTCAGAGATAAGGACATCACTTCCTTATCTTTGGGAATTACTCCTCCAAGATGCAGCTTGCATCGATGCCCATTAACCTTAAAAGTCTCCTTGTTAGCATTTTCCAATTTGAGAGCTCCATGATTAAAAACTTGAATAACTGTAAATAGCCCACTCCATCTAGACTTCAACTTCCCTAAAAATAGCCTCCACCGGAAGTTCTATAGCATAACAGTGTCTCCTACTTTGAATTCCTTTTTCTTGAGATGAGCATCGTGCCATTTCTTAACCTTTTCCTTGTTAAGTTTGGCATTCTCATAAGCATTAAAACGAAACTCTTCAAGTTCGTCCAGTTAGAGAAGTCTCTTTTCACTGGCTCGCTTCTAGTCGAAGGTTAATGCTTTAATTGCCCAGTATACTCTATGTTCTAATTCGACTGGAAAATAACAAGCTTTCCCATATAAGAGTCTATATAGAGTTGTTCCAATGGGTGTTTTAAAAGTTATCCTATAGTTCCAGGAGAACAGCTCATGTATACTCCAGACAAGAGGGTTAAGTGTCCAGGATCGCCGGTCGGACGAGGTGAGGAGATCGAACACCGCTTTAGAATCAACTTCCAGTTCCACCCGGCGGTGGCCTAAGTTCCAAGCCAGTGTCAGCCCTGTATGAACGCCACAGAGTTCCGCGGTCAGAGGTGAGCACCAGCCAATGTGTTGCGAGAAGCCCCCCATCCACTGTCCTGAACTATCACGTAGAAGGCCCCCAGCTGTGGTAGTAGACGAGGCCTGTTTTGCGATTCCATCGGTGTTGAGCTCGATCCATCCCGTGGGGGTGTGCTCCATCCTATGAGCCTCTCCTGCCGAGGTGGGGGTCCAGTAGGAATCGCGTGATGTTGACACCGGATAGCATTGCGGAGAAGACCTGCATAAGACAAAACAACAGAATGAGGGGAAGAAGGCCAATTAAAATTAACGTCAAAGAGAGTCTTGTTCCTCCATTACCAAAGGAACCAAAAAGTAATTCCGAATAACAACGCCCAATCTTGCCCGAGCACTTGCTGGTGTTGTTGAAGATTGTGGAGAAGCCACTCTTGATGTTGGGTAGTAAAAAAAGCTGCAGGGACTAAGTGTGAAGGGAATGTGTGCCACACTTATCGGGCTTTCGTGCAGTCGCGAAGAACATGCACCGAGGATTCCTCTCCACCACAATGAGAGCAAGTGCCATCTGTGTTGCAATGTAGTCGGAGCCTATGCTGATTGGTGAGAAGTCAATTGTGGCCGAGGAGTCAGAGGAAGGAACGAATGCGTGACGGACCCTTCCACTTCCAGAGAACCGGCCAAAGATCATGGAACTGGACTGTTGTTCATCGACATATGTATCGAGAGAGCAACAGATGTGTCGACTGGCTAGCTAACTATGCCAGACATTTTGCTGTGGGAGTTATGTACTTTCATCATTCACCGATTGGGTGCCACCTTATCCTACTAGAGGATTTGTC
>JANQBM010663241.1:0-15439 GCA_025594535.1 Erythroxylum domingense | reverse complement strand
TATCCCCAAAAATTATAATTAAAGCCTAATCATAATAAAAATAATAAAATAAATCCTTAAACAAATCGGGGTCCAACACCTCCTATTTCATTACTACCTCTATCTTGTTTGGATCCACTTGAATACCTTGTCCATTTATTATGTGACCCGGAAACACTACTTGATTCAACCAAAATTCACATTTATTGAATTTAGCATACAGTTGTTTTTCTCTCATAATCTGTAAGATCCCTCTCAGATGTTCATCATGTTCTTCTCTACTCTTTGAATACACCATAATGTCATTGATAAAAACTATCACAAAGCGATCAAGGTAGGGCTTAAACACCTTATTCATCAATGCCATAAATGCAGCTGGGGCATTAGTTAACCCAAACGGCATTAATAAGAACTCGATATGCCCATACTTGCTCATGAAAGCACTCTTTGGTACATCAACCTCTACTATATTTTTGGTATGAATTGTGGTTTTTATTTATTGAAAATTTAATTGGTGTGTATAAGTATCGATTTAGAACTTTTGGAGAATTTTTGGAAATTTTTTGAAAATTGGGGTATTTTTGGACTAGAAAAATGCCAAATAGCAGGACAATTAATTTATGGTAGTAGAATTAAGAGTCAATTGGTACTGAAAATTTTTATAAATGACCGTTGGATTTAATGACAAATGTCATTAAAATTTGGAGACAATTGGACTAGAAATTGGAGTTAAATGGACTAGTTTTTAAAAAGGGGTCCAAATAGGACCATATGAAAGTGACAAGTGTCCCCACCACTTGTCACTCATCCCTCACTCAGGAATTTTTCACTCTTGAATTAAAAGAACCATTTAAGTTTTGTCATCTTGCTTTTCTATCCCTCTCTCTTCGTAAGCTACACCATCTTCTTCTTCTCTTTTTTGTTTCTTCACATTTTTGCTTCTTCAATTTCCGTACAAGTTAAACCTAACCCTTTCATCTTTCACTTACCGCTCTTAACTTGCTCTCTCTTTCATTTTCACTAAAAACCTAAACAAATCCACCATAGAATGATGATGATCATGAGATACATGGGAAAGCTAGGGTTGGTGTGTATTTGAAGGATTTGGAGCTAAATCAAGTAAATTACATGTTGATCTTCATGGGTTGGTGCTTAATAAAGCATTTATGATGAATAAATTGAGATTGATGATCATGAGTTCTTATATATGTGTTTTAACGTGGGTGTGGGTGTAAATAATGAGATTATGTATTCATAATTTGTTGGATAAATGAATCATTTATGATAATGAGTTGTGGGATGTTTGAATTTGAAAAAGGAAGTTTGAAATATGATGACGTGTGGGAATGAAGAGGTAAATGGAATCATATATTTTTTTTGTGTTATGCGGAATGATAAATTGTGAGTGTTAAGTTAAGAAAAGGGTATATGATGATGTCTTGAATTTAGATGATTTATATAAGTGAAATAAAGAATGAGAATTGGAGATGAAATTTATAAGAATATGTTTGTGTTTTTGATCAATCATGAATTTTGATTTGTGTGTGTATAATATTGAGCTGAAATGCAATTATGAATGAAGAGGAAATAATGAGGACATGAGCTAGCAATGATAGACTAAGCAAAAGAGGTTAACTAGGATGAAAATGTTGATGAAGTGTCCTAGAGTATGTTATAGGCAGTGTTGTTACTGAGCATACATTTATGTTTTGGCCATAACTTGATCTATGAATATCTAAATTGGATGGATTTTATTTAGAGTAAACTAGAAACATATGGCTACAATTTTCATGAAGGAATTGAATTTTAATTTTATCCTTACGGGTCTTGAAATTTAGCTTGAAGTTAAGTTCTAGCATAGGCTGCAGCACTACCTTTGACAGAAATCATGTCCTGATTTGCTCAAATAAACTATACTGATTGAGGCCAAATCAGACCATGTTGTCTTCATAAAAAGTTTAGATTATTCACTTAGCTTTCTATTGATATAAAGTTCGTAATTTTTTGGATATCGGAATTGAGAGATATGAGTTTTACAAGTTGGAGTGCATTGATTCTTCAATCATACACTAGCCCAAATTTCGAACGTGCACAGTATGTGATATTTTAGGCATAACTCATAGAATAATGAACCAAATTGTATGATCTTAGAGTCATTAGAAATTTAAGGGAACAATTGTTTAGAAGGAAATGTTGTCTAAAAACTCTATCTTCCTTGTCGTAATGATCATGCAAGGTTGACCCGAAAGTGGGTTTTGAGGAAAAAAAACTGGAATAGTTAATGAGTGTATGAATGTTGACACATTTGGAGTACAATTGATCTTTGCATCGGTTTATTACATAAGTACACCTAGGAATATGTCATTGAACATGCATGTTACATGATACATTTATAACAATGCATATTCAGTTACATGAACAATGTGGTAACATGAAATTGTCTTTGATTGTATATAGAAGAGCAAGTAGAGCGTCTGCTTTCAGATATTGCTGGAACTTCAAGGCAATAAGCAAAAAAGGAGCAATTGTGAGTAACCTAAGATGGTCTCACCTTGATTATTTGTTTAATTTTGAATTGAGTTTGTATGTGATGTTGTGTACTGATTCCGGACAATTGATTGTTCGAGGAGTTTAATATTTGAGACTGTATTAGAAGTGTTCTTGAATATTACTGTGATTGACTACATGTGTTCTCAACTTATATGTTGAATGTCGGACTGAACATAATGATTGAATATGTGTCATGCACTTAATTCCAAAAATGTATGAAATATAAAGTCAGTTGTGACCGGAATCGTTAATGAAAAAGAGCTTAAAGCTTATACATCCGTGGTAAGAGCCTATGGCTCAATTTGTATGATAGAGTCCGGTATCGACAATGGATACGGGATAGTATGATAGAGCCCGATATCTACAAAGGATACGAAATAGTAAAAAAGGCACTCTATCACAACAATGTAATAAATAAATTTGAGTCTCATAAACATTGCATACACATATTATATGACTAAATTGAGCAATTGCAATGTTTTGAGAACTTGTATTGTATGAAATATGTGAGGAATATGTCTTGCATGATTTTAATGAAATGATAAATTGTGTGGATTTTTGAAATGGGACAATTGGGTAAACATTGTTTTGTGTTATTACATGATGAAAATTGAGGTGATGTAAATTATGATGACTTAAATTGTGTGTTGCATGACAAGAGTGAACCATCGAGGATGGTTACTCAACTGAGTTCGGAAAACTCAACCAAATTGCAACGTTGACATTTTCAGGTTCGAGAGAACGATGACTTAACTCCTAAGACTACTTAGAAGGGTTTTTGGTATAACTTTTGGATAAAAGAACATAGCTCAAGGGTCGATCAGCTTGGATTGAAGGAATAGTTTGCTTTAATTTTTGTTTAGTTTCCTCATGTATGTAGCAGAGTATGTAGACTGAGTTGTAAACACTCTAGGTTGACATTGTAAAATATAGATGATGGTTAATGCTACAGTGTACATTATAGTTTGATAAATGAAATAAGGAAAATTTTGGTTTTCAGATAATGTGTTATTTGTGGTTTTACTTACGATGCCATGTGATATAGTAAAGGTGAAATGGTTAACACACCATTTCTATCGGACATGTGCATATGTGTTAGATGGGAGTGGGGAGTTACAGATATTCCCTGTCCAACATCTTATCACTCTATAGCTTATAGCAGACCTTCCAATCCTGTACAAGAGCCCATATAAGAGCTCATTCCTAGCCCAGGACTTTCTCAATAGACTGCAACAGAAATCGGTCATATGATTGAATAGCTTGATAATGACATGGCCTTAACAAATGATGATCATAACCTCACTTTATAGCTATAAAGTGAGCACCATCCTCCATCATACAATTTTGTTGTGTTTTCTTTGGAAGTTTTAGTAAAGAAGAATCGCCATGGCCTGCAAGCACTATGCCAGAATTCCTTCTTATCAAATTACTATTTACTTTTAGGAAAGTAAATTCCGTTACTGTTTACTTTTGAAAAAGTAGGTAGCTTTTGTTAAAGTAGGAATCATTGTATTTTACTTTGTTAAAGTAGTCATGAGTATGTTCTTAGGTAGATTTACTTTTGTAACCCTTGCTTCACCTATAAAAGCAAGGCTTCTCTTCATTTGTAAACATGTTCAATTTTAGTTTGATAATATGAATATCAATTTGAGTGTTCATCTCTGAGTTCTCTCTTTCCTGAAAGTTGAGGGTTTGAGTGTCTGAGTGAATGTTTATTTACCAGTCCTGATATAGAGACAAGTATGCTCTACACTCGCCTCTTTTGAGGATTTTGTATATCAGAAAGTCTTGACAGTCAAGGACTGCCTGTTTCCAAACAATTCCACTGTATAAAATTAGAACTAACAGGGAAAGAAGGTAGATACTGAGGGGTAAGGTTCCTAAGAGGAAAGCTGAGAGTTGAGAGCCCGTGTGAAGCTAAAAGGGCATGTTAAGGGCATTGTGTCTTAGCCATCATACCTGGAACTTACTAATTGCCAGTGATCTACAGTTTGCCTTAAGGGAGCGTATGATCTCCAGGAAGGGATTGTTTGAGATGGCGTCGTATGTCGAGGACATACTGGTACGTTGCTAACGTATCCTTTCCCTGTGTGTCCTTCGGGGTCCCAGAGTGGTATCAGAGCCATTCGGTTTGGTTGCCCTTCGGAGCAGAGGTATATATCAGTATTTGGTAATACTGGTATGAGAGAGCCGTTGTCGTAGCTAGTCGACGATGAGGCATCATTGAGGACGGTGCTACTCCACCATTCGTATCAAGTCTGTTTGGTAAACATTCACACACTCAGTTATACACTCAAGTTAGTAGGGAGAAAACCATAAGAAATACGGAAACACAAAACCCAGTTCATTTATCTACTAGTTTGTCTACGTCTAGTTTGTCGTGTGACCCTATACATTTATAGTCCAATTTGTCTCTATCTAGTTTGCCTAGTAGTGTTAAGCGTAGGTTATTCAACAAAATCGAAAATTTAGTAGAGATTACCTATATACCTATAGAAAATCGTGTTTGTGGGTCTTCATTACCTTTGATAGGTCCATACAGTATTTACAGTCGTGATCGTTCTTGGACAAGAAGCATCAGAACCATCTTGTCTACCTCACATCCTAAGGTAACAGAAATCATCCAGAGTTCCAGATTGGAATAGTGTGGTCTCAGATCTACAACTGCAGAACAATACATAAAGCTTGAAATTCCTAAGGAGCTGATCTCTTTGTGACGAGAACATAACCATACGCACTTACATGTTGGAGCTATACGCCTTGTTTTTACTCTTCATGGAAGAAAGAGAATACCTACGACAGCCAGGATCTCTCTAGACACTGCCTATACAACTTACCAAAATGCCTTGATTGGTACCTTGCTGACTACGTTTAACAATGGAAGTGTCATATTGATCATTGCCCCTGATTTCAACATCAAGTTGGATGATCCCACTTTGTCTGAACGTCTACAAGTTTAGATCCAGATTACTGGAGCAGATCAAGATCCGATAGCCATCATGGCTACCTTACACCACCGAATGACTTATCGTCTACAGAATTATGCAATGGATCTTAAGTTTTCTAATTCCACTTCGGATGCTCTTTACATGGTTACTGATCGTTCAAATGATCAGACTATTATCATCCAAATCCTGAAGCAACTACTAGCACAGGAGCTTGAAAAGTTGATGCCTACTGAATGGATCACCAACTATCATAAAGTGTTCTACGTGCCTCATCGATACTCTTTTTATACGACGACTCCTTCGATTTTAAAGACACTAAAAGATGGAACAGTGAAGTCCTTCTATTCAAGGCCTAATGAAGATGTAGCCAGCACTTCTGCCCTAGGAGGGGGTATATTTATGATTCAGCCCGTATTTTCACATGAAGAATGTAAATCTGGTCCTCCGATCCATTACTTCAAATCTAATGAAGATCCAGTTTATGTTAGCCATCATCGTGGAAATTTTGGATGGGATATCGAACTATCCATGTGGGAACCAGATTGTGAAGTCTGTCTCAATCCTAAGTCAAATAGTGACGATGATAATATTCGCTACAGAAGACAAAGGAAGAAGAAAAAACCCAGATCTAAATGTAAGCCTTCACAACAGTATCATCCACTGAGGGATGATCCAGATCCTCCATCTGGAGAACTTCAACATCACCTACTGAAAGGTGATATAGATCCAGAGTCTCTATCTAGATTCCACAACTCCCATCATTATCTGAAGTATAATAAAGCAGCCAAGCTTTTATCAGGAGTACACAGAAGATCTTATCTACTGAAGGATGAGAAGAAGCCAGTACTAGATGATTCTAGTCTAGGAAGAAGAGTATCTACTGAAGGATACAAAACTAGGTCTCTCAGATATGTATCTACTGAAGGATACAGCCCTGTACCTACTGAAGGATACAAACCTATACCTACTGAAGGGTACAGACTCAGATCTTTGAGAGAGGTGTTACAATCGTTTGATAGTTATTACACAAAGCCAACCATTCTTGTTATGAATCCTACTCCTATTTCGTGCTATATGGCATTGCCATCACATGAGGATGACTTTCCTCAACTACACAGGAGTACTGATGAATCAACGAGGGTTATTTCTAACCTGTATATCTGATCCATAGGAATCAATTCACAAGGAACATTGGTCTCAAATCCATCAGATGAAGTGTTGAATTGACAAACACATAATGCAGTAGCGCATAACAGAGTTCTAAGAAGGATTGATTCTAATCTTGAGGGAATCAGTCACCATACACAGACTACTCATCAAAAAGTTGACGCAGTCTCTAAGCAGATCGAACAAATGTATCAATCTTACAAAGCTCAGATCAAACAACTTGATGCTGAACTTCGACATTACGTTGACGTACATTATATAGGTCCTGACTTAGACAACAAATGCAGAGAAATTGAGAAGATACAAGGAATTGTGCGATAAATGGAATCTGACATGCAATCTGCATAGTCTAAAGTTGTATATGGCTCATCCTCAACAATTTTCCCAACTATCTAGCCAATATATGCTTCTCCTATGTATCAGAAGTATTCAGAGGAAATTGACTATTCAAAGGTATTCAAGTTCAATTATCCTTTGATTAGGAAGTACATACATCCTCAGACAACTCAAGCTAAACAGGTAGTTGAAGCTAAGCCGACAAGTAAATCGAAATCTCGAGCTAAGTCAAAGCCTGAAAGGGTTCCTAAGCCAGCATCATCTTCTCACACATCTTTTGAACTAGCACAATAGTGGAGAACATCCGTACAGATACGTACACCACTAACATCTCCACCAAAGTCTCAGCCTTTTACATCTACTGGGAAGGACAAAGCATTCATGTCAGAGTTCATGCAACTCTTGAGACTATGACTGCAGTAGAAAAATCTTCTACCTCTGATCAATCTGATCACTCATCAGACACTTACTCTGGAGCCATTGAAATCTCTGACGTCACTGCAACAATTTCTAAGTCATCATCTAGATAGATGTTTACATTGACCACTGATTCTTCAGCACAACTAGCTGATCTATCAGAATTATCACAAGTTCTAATGACTATGCGGGAACCAACTGACGTTGATATTAAACCTGAAATAAGTGAAGCAGAATTCACAAGTACTGAACCTTTCAGACCTACACTAGCACCACAAGCTGAGCTAGCTATACAGGCTACCACTAAACCATCTTCTGGTTCGTGGTTTACGTTTGATGATCTTCCATCAAAGAAATGAAGAGATCAACTGCATGAATTTAGTGCATGGACAGACTTACAGATGAACAGTCCTAATCATCACTTGCCAGATTTTTTTTCTGAATTCACATTCCGTTTCACTGATATTTTGCGAGAATGATTGCAAAGTATTTCTGAGTATTAACTAATGCAGTACTTCCACGTCACTACCGTCGGAGCTCTTCTTGGAGTTATCCATAAGGAATTCATTGGTGACTTTTAACTTATTGATAAACAAATTTGTCAGGGGTATTTTGCTATGAAATGCTGCTTACTTGACAAGCGAGATATCCAGAAGCATTACAAATGCATGGCGGAGAGGTATTATCTTTTGAATGGATGGAATGATGTTAATCTTAAATATACTTTTATCACATCCCTTCCAGATCAATTGTAACTAAAGCTGTAAAGGACTATAACGTCTTTGTGAAGGAATATGGATGCAATATCTCTTGGAGAGATCTACCAACTTGCTCTCGTATCTCTTGATAAGTTGTATAATTAACATACCTTATTCAATAATATCATTAAAGGTGGCCCTCTGCTTAAGCAGGCTTGTAAGAAGCCTTATCTTCAGATCAAGTGCAAAGATCCGAAGACATGTGATTGTAGTACCAGGAAGAAGAAGGAGTACTATAGACCTGATACTCAAAGGAAGAAGTTCCACAAGGAGAAATCAGGCTACAAGCCCCTGCGAAGAACCTATGGCAAAAAGAAAAGATTTATGCGATTCTTTAAAAAGTCTTCTCATCGACAGAATGCTGATCGATGTTTTCTCTGTGGACAATCAGGTCATTTTGCACGTACTTGTCCTCATAAGACAAAAAATGATATCAAGTTATTGGTACAAATGAAATCAGTCTTGCCTATTCATCCTTCCAATAATATTGAAGATTTGATTGAGGAACAATCTCACGAGGACGAAGATACAAAGTTTGTTGTTTCTACTACAACTACAGATGATGAATCATTAGATGATTCACTATACATGCTACAGCAGCAGACTTGTCTAAAGCTAGATCGTACACTAATTCTACGACCATACATCTAGATCCATCTCTTTCAACAAGACAAATATGACAAACTCATAAAAGTTATTGGGTTTATGGATAATAGATCCAGCCGTACGATCATTAAACCCAACATTTTACCCTCTACAGCATGGACCTCTCATGATCAGTCTTTTACAACTACAAATGGAAAAACTTTTAAGATAGGGTTTATTATGAAGAGCAAGATCGGTATTCGATTCTTTCCAGGATGTACAGTGTGGACTACAATACTTGGATATACTTAGTTACCAGGCCCAGATGTTCTTATTGGCATGTATACATATAGTAAAGCCTCACCTTTACAAATCCTACGCACAAGCCTCAGGTATCGCTCATTCTTTAGTCCATACACTGATCTTAAGACTCTGAAAGCCGCACATCTAGAAAAGCTTTATGAAGCTTTAAAATTTACACCTGATGAGTGTGCTATGAAACCCACAACTTCTCAACAGGCTTGTCAGTCAAAGTAACAATCTGACAAAAAGAGATTAGTAGAATCTGATTCAGATCATGAATCACAGCTGTTACGACATGTGTCAACTCATCCTTCAACAACTTCTACTAAAAGCTTATCTCATATGCTTTTCCAACATCCACCTTGGCCTCCAGACATTTTTTCCTATAAATACTCTTTTCTTCATTTCCAAGGTATCCAATCTTCTTTAGTTTCTTTGCATCAGTATAATCCTTTGTTTTGGCTTATAGGGTTTCCCAGATTTGTAAAATCCCAAAAAGAGTTTCCACCTGTGTATTCTACTTCACCTAAGCGTATTACAGAGCTTTGCCCTCTTTTATGACATTTTTTCTTCTTCAAAATGACATTTTGCCAATTCTTAGTCATTTTGATGTCCTAACTCCATACAAGTTAATGTATCATCTTTATGATACTTTGCATCATGCCACCTTATCACACCTTTGGTCTTTTTCTACCTTGTATGCGTGTTCAATTTCATTGTCACCACTTCATATCTATCGTCACCTTTCTGATCCAACTCAGTCAAAGTAAATTTTGTTGACTTTCTTGGAATGTTTGCAACCGTTAGATAAATGGCGTATCGACATCTCGCAAATCTTGACTCATCATCAACTATTTGACACTGCCATAACTGATAGAAAGGCTTATGCCATCTACATCATACATTGTCCCTATTGTATGAGTACCATTGGACATATTTGCACACTGAATCATATTCAGCATTAGAGAAATACTACGGATTGGTCTACTAAATCTGCTTAACTTATGGATGAACTACACTATAAGCTAGACCAACTTAATCACTTCCCGAACTTATCTCCTTCAGATATCTGCACATCTATTGGACCATATTTTGGAGAAACCATAATGCTTACTTCTATCAATCTTCCATCGATAAGCCAATGGACATCAGTGACTTCCTCCAATATCATACGTATCCGAGCTGGTGATATTCCTTGTCCAACATCTCATCACTCTATAGCTTCTAACAGGCCTTCCAGTCCTGTACAAGAGCCTATACAAGAGCCCATTCTTAGCCCTGGACTTTCTCAATGGACTGCAACAGAAATCGACCATACGATTGAACAGCTTGATAATGACATGGCCTTAACAGATGATGATCATGACCTTACTTTATCATTGTAAAGTGAGCACCATCCTCCATCATACAATTTTGTCTTGTTTTCTTTGGAAGTTTTGATAAAGAAGAATCGCATGGCCCGCCAACACTATGCTAAGATTCCTTCTTATCAAGTTAATGTTTACTTTTAGGAAAGTAGATTCCTTTACTATTTACTTTTGAAAAAGTAGCTAACTTTTGTTAAAGTAACTTTGTTAAAGTAGGAATCATTGTACTTTACTTTGTTAAAGTAGTCACGAGTATGTTCTTAGGTAGATTTACCTTTTTAACCTTTACTTCGCCTATAGAAGCAAGGATTTTCTTCATTTGTAAACACGTTCAATTTTAGTTTGATAATATGAATATCAGTTTGAGTGTTCATCTCTGAGTTATCTCTTTCCTGAAAGCTAAGGGTTTGAGTGTCTGAGTGAATGTTTATTTACAAGTCTTGATATAGAGATAAGTATGCTCTAAACTCACCTCTTTTGAGGATCTTGTGTATCAGAAAGTCTTGACAGTCAGCCTATTTCTAAACAATTCTGCTGTATGAGATTAGAACTAATGGGAAAAGAAGGTAGATACTGAGCGGTAAGGTTCCTAAGAGGAAAGTTGAGAGCTGAGAGCCAGTGCGAAGCCAAGAAGGCATGTTAAGGACGTTGTGTCTCGGCCATCATACCTGGAACTTACTAATTGCTAGTGATCTATAGTTCACCTTAAGGGAGCATATGATCTCCAGGAAGGTGTTGTTTGAGATGGTGTTGTATGTCGAGGATATACTGGTACGTCGCTGACGTATCCTTTCCCTGTGTGCCCTTTGGGGTCTCAGAGTGGTTTCCTTATGAATAACTACAAGAAGAGCTCCGACGGTAGTGACTTGGAAGTACTGCATTTGTTGATACTCAAAAATACTTTTCCATCATTCTCGCAAAGTACCAGTGAAGCGAGATGTGAATTCAGACAAAATATCTGGCAAGTGATGATTAGGTCTATTCATCTGTAAGTCTATCCAAGCACCGAATTCATGTAGTCGATCTCTCCATTTCTTTGGTGGAAGATCATTAAACGTAAACCACGGACCAGAAGATGGTTTAGTGGTAACCTGTGTAGTTAGCTCAGCTTGTGGTGCTGGTGCAGGTTTAAAAGGTTCAGTACCTGTAGATTTCGCTTCACTTATCTCAGGTTCAATATCAACGTCAGTTGGTTCGCGCATAGTTATTAGAACTTGTGATAATTCTGATAGATCAGCTAGCTGTGCAGAAGAATCAATGGTCAATTCAGACATCTGTCTAGATGATGGCTTAGATATTGTTACAGTGACATTAGAACTTTCAAATGCTCCAGAGTAAGCATCTAATGAATGATCTGATTGATTAGAGGTAAAAGATTGTTCTACTATAGTCATAGTCTCAAGAATTGTGATGAACTCTGACATGGGCGCTTTGTCCTTCCAAGTAGATGTAGAAGGATGAGACTTTGGTGGAGATGTTGGTGGTGTACGTATATGTACTAATGTTCTCCACTGTTGTGCTGGTTCAAAAGATGTGTGAGAAGATGATGCTGGCTCCGCAACCCTTTCAGACTGTGACTTAGATTTCAATTTTCTTGTCGACTGAGCTTCAGTAGCTTGTTTAGCTTGAGCTATCTGAGGATGTTTGTACTTTCTAATCAAAGGATAACTAAACTTGAATACCTTTGAATATTCAGTTTCCTCTGGATACTTCTAATACATAGGAGATGCATATATTGGTTGTGTATTTAGAAATTCTGTTGAGCTAGAACTGTATACAGCTTTAGACTGTGCAGATTGCATGTCAGCATCCATTTGTCACACAATTTCTTGTATCTTCTCAATTTCTCTGCATTTTTTGTCGAATTTAGGACCCATATAATGTATGCCAATGTAATGTCGAAGTTCAACATCTAATTGTTTGATCTGAGCTTTGTAAGATTGATACATTTGTTGGATCTGTTTAGAGACTGTGTCAACTTTTTGATGATGAGCCTGTTTGTGATGACTAATTCCCTCAAGCTTAGAATCAATCCTTCTTAGAACTCTGTTATGTGCTATTGCATTCCGTGTTTGCCAATTCAGCACTTCATTTGATGCATTTGAGACCAATGTTCCTTGTGAAGTGATTCTTGTGGCTCGGATATGCGGGTTAGAAATAACCCTCGTTGATTCATCAGTACTTTTGTGAAATTGAGGAAAGTCATCCTCATATGATGGCAATGCCATATAGCACGGAATTGTTGAGTAGGAGTCATAACAGGAATGGTTGACTTTGTGTAACAACTATCAGACGATTGTAACATCTCTATCAAAGATCTGGGTCTGTACCCTTCAATAGGTATAAGGCTGTATCCTTCAGTAGATACATGTCTAAGAGACCTAGTTCTATATCCTTCAGTAGATACAGGTTTGTATCCTTAGTAGATACTCTTCTGCATGGGCTAAAATTGTCTAGTATTAGCTTCTTCTCATCCTTCAATAGATGAGATCTTCTGTGTACTCCTGATAAAAGCTTGGCTGTGTCATCATCCTTCAGTTGATGATGGGAGTTGTGGAATCCAGATAGAGACTCTGGATATATATCACCTTTCAGTAGGTGATGTTGAAGTCCTCCAGATGGAGGATCTGGATCATCCCTTAGTGGATGATACTAGATCTTGGTCATTGTGCGTTGAAACAGTGATTGAGCGACCTTAAGCTGAAATGGCATAACAGTCCATTGGTATTGTGCATTGGGAATGCAAAATACAGTTTTTTACTGCTCAGTCAGTAAGTTCCCAGAATCCTGCTTTAAGATCAAACTTTGAAAAGATAACAATTTCTTTGAGAAAAAGTACCTTAGTATTAATCTTGGGAAGGGGAAACTTGTCATCTTGTAGGAATGCATTTAAAGGCATGTAGTCAATTACTAATCTTTTTTTACCTCATTTCTGCTCTGAATGTTTATGGACATAAAAGGCTTGGCAAGCCCAATTTGGTTTGGTAAGCTCAATGAGGCCTTGCTTTAGGAGAACAACACACTCATCTTATGCGAGCTTGAGATCATCAGGACTCATTCCTCGATATGTGGCTTTTGTAGAATTGATATCCTCATTCTTTTTGAAAGGAAGACTTATGAAAAAGTCATCATTTTCCTAGAGAGGATATGGCTGAGTAAACTCTGCATGTGATTCAGGACAATATTCCAACAGTTTATCTCGCAGTGATGTATATGGTGTAGAAACTTGAGAAAGTTCAAACAAATTTTTGATGTCAGTGTATGGACTGAAAAATGTTAAATACCTGAGGCCTGTGGGTAGGATCTGTAAAGGTGAGGCTTTACTGTATGTATCCATGACAATAAGAACATCGGGACCAAGTAGTTTGCTTCCAAGAACTTTAGTACTGTACATTGTGGAAAGAATCGAATATCGATCTTTCTTTTTGTGATAAGCCCAATTTTAAATGAATTCCCATCGGTAGCTGTAAAAGACTCATCATGTGAGGTCCATATTGTAGAGGGTAAAATGTTGGGCTTTATGATCGTACAGCTGGATCCAGTATCTGTAAACCCAGTTCTGATACCATTCTAGGACCCCGAAGGGCACACAAGGAAAGGATACGTCAGCGATGTACCAGTATGTCCTCGACATACGACACCATCTCAAACAACACCTTCCTGGAGATCATACGCTCCTTTAAGGTGAACTATAGATCACTGGCAATTAGTAAGTTCCAGGTATGATGGCAGAGACACAATGCCCTTAACATGCCCTCTTGGCTTCACACGGGCTCTCAATTCTCAGCTTTCCTCTTAAGAACCTTACCCCTTTGTATCTACCTTCTTTCCTCGTTAGTTTTAATCTCATACAGCAGAATTGTTTGGAAACAGGCAGTCCTTGACTGTCAAGATTTTCTGATACACAAGATCATCAAAAGAGGTAAGTGTAGAGCATACTTATCTCTTTATCAAGACTAGTAAATAAACATCACTCAAACACTCAGCTTTCAGGAAAGAGAGAACTCAGAGATGAACACTTAAACTGATATTCATATTATCAAACTAAAATTAAACGTCTAAAATTGAACGTGTTTACAAATGAAGAGAAGCCTTGCTTTTATAGGCGAAGTAAGGGTTACAAAGGTAAATCTACCTAAGAACTTACTCATGACTACTTTAACAAAATAAAGTACAATGATTCCTACTTTAACAAAGCTACTTCAGCAAAAGTTAGATACTTTTTCAAAAGTAAACAGTAAAAGAATCTGCTTTCCTAAAAGTAAACAATAACTTAATATGAAGGAATCCTGGCATAGTGCTTGAGGGCCATGGCGATTCTTCTTTATCAAAACTTCCAAAGAAAAATGACAAAATTGTATGATGGAGGATGGTGCTCACTTTACAGCGATAAAATGAGGTCATGATCATCATCTGTTAAGGCTATGTCATTATCAAGCTGTTCAATAATATGGTCGATTTCTGTTGCAATCCATTGAGAAAGTCCTGGGCTAAGAATGGGCTCTTGTACAGGACTAGAAGATCTGTTAGAAGCTATAGAGTGATGAGATGCTTTACAGGGAATATCACCAGCTCGGATATGTAAGATATTAGAGGAAGTCACTGATGTCCATTGGCTTGTTGATGGAAGACTGATAGAAACAAGCATCGTGGTTTCTCCAAAATATGGTCCAAGAGATGTGCAGATATTTGAAGGAGATAAGTTCGGGAACTGATTGAGTTAGTCTAGCTTATAGTGTAGTTCATCCATAAGTTGAACAGATTTAGTAGACCAATCCGTAGTAGTTCTCCAGTGCTGAATATGATTCAGCGTGCACATATGTCCAATGGTACTCATACAGTAGGGACGATGTATGATGTAGATAGCATAAGCCTTTCTATCAGTTATGGTAGTGTCCCATCATTGATGATGTAACATCCCGTTTCCATATAACGGGTCGGATCAGAGAAATGGATCCAAGTGAGGTCAATCAGAGAATTTAAGAAAACACATCTCATGCTCATACATTTGTGAATAGTGAATATTTAC